>JANKOE010000003.1:48401835-48413324 GCA_026284465.1 Erythroxylum citrifolium
CCGCCCCCCCCCCCCCACTTAATAGACCAAAGGAAAAGGACAACAATAAGAAATATGTAAAAGAGTTTTTCAAGGAATATAAAAACATAGGTTTAGGAAATTGCATGACTCACAAGATATAGATCCTCCTTCCCCATAATTTTAATGTCCATAATTTGATTTTCATATGTCGACATAGAAAAGAATCAATATCCATCCCCATCATGTCCTAAAACGTATAAAAAGAACCCACATTGTTAGCAATAACAACTATTGACTATCAACCAAGATTAAGACCACACCTTTATAACTGCATAAAAATAGGGATGGAACTCTAATTGAGTAAGTCATGAAATAGTGATTGCCCATTGCCTTGTTAATCACCTCTATGATTTCTAAATAGGTCATGAATAAAATGGAACTCCATTGCCATCGCCCATGGCCTTGTTAATCACCTCTGTGATTTTTGAACAAATTAGATTGATAATAATGAATGAGAAGAAAATGTACAGCGAAGTGAGAGAGATTAAATAAATTTTCAAAAATGCCTAACCCTAATTGGGTCAAATATGAAGAAGCGATCGTCAGCTGGGGGATGTCCTTACCCCCTCTATAAAATGATGTTGAATTCATGATCCTTTTTACCTTGGAACGTTGTTGTTTCTTGCTATCTTAAGGTAGTAGATGACCCTTGTACGACGTCATCTTTATATGCCTTTCATTTGATGCAGGAGTGTTTTAATTACTCTCTTGGTTCTTCTCATTCGTTATTATCAATCTATTTTAATAAAAAACTATTGCAAATTGTTTCCTCTAAATTATAAGTTATAATGGGTAGAGTGCACAACACATATAATATTTGTTCTTATTCTTATATTATATAGGACAAATATTATTTCAAATAATAATATTTGTTTAAAGATGAAAAAAATAGTATAGTTCATACTGGTCTGGTCTAGTAAATATGTGTGACTCGAATTAACCAAAATTTTGGTCAAGTTTAGATTTTTAAACAAAAAATATTCAAACTTCAAATCACATTTGAGCTTGAGTTACCCAACTCAAAACTCAATTTTTTTTATGTAAAATGATATCATTTTGAATAAAATAACATCTTTTAAGCAATAAATAAAGATTGAACTTGATTTGGTAGAGATTCAGGGTGACAATTTGATGGAGATGGACCTCAAGCTCAGAGTTGCAAGAGTTGGTAATCTACATAACACAATATCCAATGACGCCAAAAACCACGTTACACATGGTACCTAAGGAAAAGAAGAAGGGTTTGGAGTCTCCAGTCTTCCTCACTATTCACTCCCATATCTTGCTTTTCACCCATAATATCGACTCATGTGTTTTGATTTTACTAAATAAAAATTAGAAGGAAATTTAGTTTTGCAAGACATATGCTGAATACTCACTAGTAAATAGAAAAATTTTATATTGTAAGTATACATTTGTAAATATCCTTTAGTAAATAAGTGACCGAAACTATAACAACAATTCAAGATGTTGCATATATGAGACTTTATTGCAATATTTTTCAATTGTGTTGCCTTTTTTTATATATAGCAACAAATTATTATTACAATTGCCTTTTAATATTAGTAAAGGAAACACTTTATTGCCTTTTAATATTAGTAAAGGAAATAGTTTAAAAATTGTTGTGTTATATTAATTTTAACAACATATTTTTAAATTGTTGCAAATATGTCCTTGCCTAAAGCTCTTTGTATCATAGTGACACCAATGAGGCATGCTAAATAAAAATTAAAAAAATAACATTTTAATAGTTAATTAACTAAACCTTAATGGAAAATTTGATTTGTTTGATATTGAAAATTTCAAAATTATTTGGATATATTTTTGAAATGTTAAGATCTAATAAAAAATTACGGTTCTAGAAAAGATTTTCTTTGGGAAATAAAAGTATTATAGGCTATGCATATTATGAGGTGGGCAAGTTATTAGTAAAGCTTGCAACATGAGCATCACAAATGTTTATGTTCTTAAGAGCCATATGAAATGGTTTTGAATGAAGAAAAAAAAATCAGAGATGATCATTTGTAACTTTAATGTAAGAGATTTAGGTTATCATATATAATAAAAATAAAGATAGAATAAAGTTGAGATTAGAATAACCAAATTTAGGCTATTTTATTTGCGAATTAAATGAAATCCTTCCCTCTAATTAAGGTGGATTTAATGATATAAAATTACAAGTAAAATTTTAAGTCCTGATATATTTTGTTTAAGAGTAAGCTTTACGGATGATTACATTTATATTGGCAACTGATTTGGACAAGTGCTACTAGGATTTATAGTTGTGATGTTTTTAATGTATCTAACATAAAATTATGCTAGCAATCATTAAGCAAGTATATCTATTATTCTTATATAGTATATTTTAGGTGGTTACGAGTGTTAATCCTTTGAGAACTATAAGTATTTAGTAGTAACCATTTTTTTATTTTCTAATTAAACAAGAAAAGGATTAAATTTAATAAAATAACTAACTAAACAAATATAAAATACCAATCTAAAGTAATAAATAGGGATTGAAGTAATAAATATATAAATAAGATTTAGATGTAGAATCTACCAAGATGCTTAGACTTATCTTAGTTCAATAACTAATCGTAGCTCGTTAAACTAATAGAAATTCCAAAATTATGACTATATTTTCTCTTAAAATATACAAAATCTTATTTTTAAGTTGATTGAATAAAGTCCCTTTTTAATTAAAACTTCTAAGAATGTTGTAACTTGTTTTATAAGTTCCTCGATAGATTTGACCCTAACCTAAAAGATTACATATCCTAGCTTTAAGATTCTATATAACTCTTATGATTTATTGTTTTATTTATTTATACATATGATTTCACAATTTTATATAAGAATTATTAATTTTAATCAAAATGTTAACAAATCTCAGTTTAGTATAAGAAATGATTATGAATAATTCAAAAGATGGCTTAGGTCTTTTGTGAGATTAAAAAATCAATACAAAATATTAGTTATATGGTTCATTTCATCTAAATATATCTTAATTTAGTTTATGCTATTATAAAAGAATCCATCAACAATTAAGAAAGAAAATACTAAGATAAAGAAAGCATTCTCAAGGATCCTAAAATCTTGAAGTTCTTTGGTTGAATTTTGATAGAATCCCTTTTTCCTTTCCAAAGTTGCTTCATTCTTTTACCAAGATGCTCTAATGCATCCACTTATGATACTCGTTTGTCTTCCTATTTTACATAAAGTTCTTTATATTTCATAAATCTAAAAAAAATTTGAAGTGTCTCATCTAAAATGTTTCCAACATAAACTTATGTTAGTCTAATGATCTTTAAAGTTAAAAGAAATCTAATTTACATACAAATCACTGCCAACGCAAGTCCTAAGCACAAGTATGTATTGCATTAGTAATGCCTTAATAACTCCTTTATCTCATTTCTGAGAGTTCATCTTTGGAATATAGGTCTATCTAGCTACATTAGCTAAATAACCTACTCCATTGACATGATTTTCCCTTGTTAAGGCCCCTTTGAGCCTTATTAGCCTTTCTTTTTGTATCAACCATGATATGTGCTTTATACCTAACCAAATGTTCTACCCAAGCCATAAAGCTAGTGAAACATTTGTGATTGTTGAGTTTATGGATGTACACAATTCTAAGTGTGGGTTTACATAAATGTGGATTGGCTATAATGATTTAGATGTTATTTTATGTCTTATCATTGAAATTCCCATGTTAATGTAGTTTCTTTTAATGTTAAGAAAAAGGGGAAAGAATGAAAGAAAAGAGAAAAGCAAAAGAATAGAAAAGAAAAAGAAAGAAAAAAGAAAAAGAATTAAAAAAGAAAAAAGTTTGAATAAATTTATCATGAAGGAAGTGCATATGAGTTTGCAAAGTTATTTATGATTAATGCATCTTCCTAGAGTTGTAATGAATGTGTTATTTGAGTATGTTGAATATGAGATAGATGTTAGTGTGGAAGGTTCACTCTTATGGTTTCAATGTATTGTTAGCATAAATTGTATAAGTAATTCCTTCATATTGGTATATGCTTCATATGGTTTGTGTGTGAGAGATAAAATGAGTTGTGAAATATAAGTGTTGCATTCGTCATAGCTGACGGTACCCAGTTATATATGAATGTGAACTTATGCACTTGATGTCATATTGAGTGTTGCATTTGTTTCACTAGCTTTAATGACTTTCATGCTACTTGACCCAAATACATCTCAGCTCACCTTTGCCCACATTACAACCCTAAAAATTCCTTTGATTCATGATTTTGCATGTGAACATTAGTGGTGGAGAAATGAAATAATATGCAAAGTTGTGGAATGACATGATCATAAATGGTGTTAAGTGTACCTATGGATATAATTTAGTTAAATACATAAAAGGTTTTTGAAGATGATGAATGTTGATCGATCATGAGTAAAAGCTTGGAATGTTGACTTTTTACTATGATTTTTGAAAGTCATTCATCTTTGTTTATGATTATGTATTCTTGGAACATATGAGAAATGAGTCAATGTTTTTGGATTTATAAGCTTAATTTTAATGTTTTGCCCGAGGACGGCCAAAAACTAAGTGTGGGGGAATTTGATAAATATAAAATATTACATCTTTTATCTTCCTAAATTTTGTCCATAAAATAATTTTCATTACACATTTGGGCAATATTATTTATATTTTATTAGCTAAAACCCAAAATGATTTATTCTGAATTTTATTGTAAAATTGACCATAAGTTGAAATATTTTTTAGCTTAATGGACTGATGTAATTGTGTTAATTATGTGGAGAAGATTAAAACTCCAGTATTCTATAATCAAACACCATATGCTTTAAAACGACAGTCCATGCAGCAGCATAAGGAGGAAGCCAGGAGTAAAACGCAACGCAGAAGCAAGGAGGAATTAAGAGAAATGACGTAGCAGCTGGGAAACGTCTCACGTCTGCATTTCAAGTAGACCATGCAGACGTTGTGCGTAAACGCAAATGTTTTCTGTGGAAGTAGCTAAGGGTTTTTATGCGTGAACAGTAAGGTGGCCAAGAATGTTTATTTTTCACATCACCAAATAGTACCGAGGGCTTAAAAGGCATAAACAGAAAGCTTACGACAGAAAAGAGGAGGAGGCGCTAGAGGGGTCTTTGTTAAATTTATTAATGGGGGCTGAAACATTTTTTCGGGAGAGACCTATGGAGGGCTAGACATCCCAATGTCGGTTCGAAGATGCTGATGACCCGGGATAAGTATATTTCTTTGTTTTTATTATTTCTTTCTCTCATTAGAAATTGATCGTGTTGACATATGTTAATTGATTTACGTTTTGTATATGGATAATCGGATTTTTGTTGTTATTCAGTTATTTGTGTATGAATTCATTGGGTATTATGAAAGGATGATTTTAATACATTCATTGAATCATTTGTTGGCAAACCCATTGATAGAATTTCGATATAATTTGGAACTGATATGTTGAAATTCATGTGTAGTGACTAATGATTCGTAATCATTAGGAATAACATGGCCTAGGTTAAATTATGCATCGTATGTGGTTGTTTCCTTTAAGTTTAATTAACGATCGTACCTTGATTAAACAAAATGTAATGGAAAACTCAGGTTAATTATTAACCGATGATTAATAGTTGTTAGGAGAGGTTTGAGAACAACAAATCAATGAAGTATGCTTAATTAGGGTGTAGGCCGAGATTGAACCAAAGAACCGGGTCCATACCGAATTCCCCACTTTTATCATTTTTTCGCATGTTTTCTTTAATTTGTTTTTATTTGTCTAGTTTTATTTTATTTTCTTACTTCCAAAATCCAAACCCCCCTAAGACCTAAACACCAGTTAATTTCATTTCAACAACTTTACACACTATCTGTGGGATCCACCTAGACTCACCACTGCTATAGTAGTAGTCTAGTTATTTTATTTTGACTAGTATTATGACGCATTGTCACTGACATGTTCAAATCTTCTGTGTTAGACAAATGAATCCTTTTCTAGAGAGATAAAACACTTAACACTTTGTGAGGACATGTCTTTTAGTTGAGCATAATATATATTTTGATTTCTAGGACCAACAAACATAATATTATCATTATGAATATCAACAATTCCACAACAAGATGCATAAAAAATGACTTTGTAACCTTTGTCATATAGATGACTCACACTCAACAAGTTATGTTTCAAACCATCAACAAAGAGAACATTATTAATAGAGGTAAAGCTAGAATCTCCAATTTTACCAATTATGGTGACCTTTGCTTTATTTTTATCTACAAAGACAACATTACCTTCGTCCTTTCTTTCAATATAGTTAAAGTGAGATATTTCACCTATCATGTGTCTCGAACAACCATTATCAACTGTCCACTGATTCTTTCTTGTCTCTATTGTGAAATATATCTGTAGAAAGCATTATCTCATTTTAGGTAGCTAAATTTTGATGGATCCTTTTGGTTTAGTAGTTTGATCTTTTGGTCTCCAAATATACATCTAAGATAAAATTTTTGATGAAAATTATAAGAATGAATAATGTGACCATGTTTATCATAGTAATTTCACAAAAAAGATGAATGATAGTTGTTATAATTATTGACACTTAGTAGATTCCTACTGTCTTGGCTATAATTACTGTTGGATTTAACAAAGAAGTTTTTGTATGGCCTGATATTGTTATTTTCATTGTATCATATTCTAGCCTTACCAAAATGCATTTTCCACTACCAAGCAATGTATCAAGATTCTTCCTTCCATCAATGAAATTTTCCAGATCTTTTTTCTAGAGATAAGATCTTTCCATCATTTTCTCCTTTTCAAGCTCTAAGGTGATGACTTTTTCTTCTAACTATCTTACCTTATCATAATCATTTTTTAGCAATGCATTTTCCAACTTAGCTACTCTTTCTTCTAGAACTTCCTTTTCAAAAACCTTTTGCTTATAGTCAACTTCATATTCCTGGTCACCAAATTTTCATTTGCAGATTCCAATGATTTAATCTTACTCTTCAAGGATGCATCATGATCGATTATTTCTGCAAGCGCACAGTTTCGTCCTAGTATCCACACAACAAATATTGTAAAGTCGTCTCCCTCAAGCACCAAATTGTTCACCAATTTAATTAAATCTAGTAATTTGCAAACGAAAACAATAAATTGTAAAAATTGATTGTAGTTGGGTAATTAATGAAATTGCGAGAAATAGCATTCCTCTTAGTTTGTGTTTCCAGAAATAGCATTCTCTTGGTTGGATCTCCAAAGTTCTCTATCTTCCTCTTAGTCTGTGTTTCCAGAAGTTCTTGATCTCGATTACTGCATCCAGCCTCCTTGATTAGGTCTGATCATTAGCCTTATATAGTTCCCCCTCCAGAAACCCTAATTATTTGAAATAAAAACGAGTTCCCGCACATGTCCGTTAAACGGACATACATGTCCGCTTAACGGACACATTCGGGTCTGGAATGGCTCTTTCTCGCTTGATGTTCGTTAAACGGACATGCGTGTCCGCTTAACGGACACTCTCGGGTCTAGGAGGGTGCTTTGCCAGTAGCTGTCTGTTAAACGGACATACGTGTCCGTTTAACAGACACATACTTTTTCTTCAATTTTCTCCTTTGACCTCCCAAATGCCATACTTTCTTCTTGGAGTCTTCTCGGAAGTTGCATAGCTTAGCATTTTCCTTGCTCTCAACCTTGATCAGCTTTAATTCGGCATCTTCAAGAGGGGTTATGGCCCTTTTTCCCGAATTCACGCATTTGTACCTATCAAGCAAGAAATTCAGAATGTGAGCGAATTAACTAAATAAACCATCAAATCCGCAAGGAAATAAGTCAGAATTTATCCAATTCATTTCACAAATATCTATATAAATTCGACTTATCACATCATTGCTCTTAGACTTCTTAACTTCTTTGAAATACTTCACTGTTAACCTTTTTTACTGATCATATAAGTCATGATATGCATTTTTCAATTCATTAACTTCAATATCAGAGTCAGAATAATAAACCTCATTGTTTTCTGATTTAGCTATGAAGCAAACATTGCTAACTTCTTCTAGCTCTTCTTCTTCAAAGTTTTCAAAATCCTCATCTGACTAGGTTGCAGTCATTGCTTTCTTTTTGGATTTTCTATCCTCTGATTTTTCCTTTTGAAGAAGAGGACATTCTGGTCTTGTATGTACAGACTTCTTGCAGTGATAACATATGATTTGATTGTTTTGAGTATTGCTATTACTACTACTGCCCTTTGATATGAACCTGTTGTTTCCAGCTTTCTTGTTTCCTTTTCTTTTCTTCATTAGTTTCTTTTTATAAAAGCAGACATATTTTTTGACCATAAAGTTGAATTCGTCATCTTGATATATTTGCAACCCAACGTCACTTTCATCAACACTTGGTTCACTAGTTATTTTTAATGCCATTCCTTTTCTATAAGAGGATCATTCATCTCACCTAAGCTCAGTTTCATGGATCATCAGAATTCTTCAAAGCCAGTCAAATGAAATAGCGTATAAATCTTTTATCATCTCTAGAGTTGTTACCTTAGGTCTCCATTCCTTTGGTAGTGACCTCAGACTCTTCATTACAAGCTCGTCATTGGGACATATCTTTCCCAAGTTCTTTAAGGCTATGATGATGTTGTTGAAGTGTCCGAAGAATTCTTCTATGTCTCTTCTTGTTTTATGCCAGTAGTTTCATATTGATGCATAAAAGACTTATTCTATGCTTTTTTACCTCATTTGTTCCTTCAAGCATGACTTGTACTTTGTCCCACATTTCTTTTACTGTAGAGCAATATGATATCTTTTCATATTGTTCTAGAAACAACGCACATATCAAGTAATGTTTTGCCTTAGTGTTTAGTTGTGCATTTTTCTTATTAGCATCAGTTCATACTTCTACGTTATCGAAAATGGGAATTGTAGCTCCAACTCTAATTACTTGCCATACTTTGATATCTACAGATTAAAGATATAAGATCATCGTCCCTTTCCAGTATCAATATTTGTTTCCGTTGTTGTAAGGAGGCTTTGAGACGAGTTGTCCTGCAAAACTTCTCGTATTGTTTTTCATGATCTATCATGTGCTATAAAACACAAAAATGTGAAACCATGCTCTAATACCAAATGATAAAACACACACAAAATAGGGGTGAATTGCGTGTAATTTAAAAAATTTTCGCAAGTTACTTTCAAATCATATAAAAAGCAGATCCTAGTTAACGATTAAAAACAATAGAAGCCTATCAAACGATAAAGCTTTTTAAACTACAGGAGCCTGTTAGGCGATAGGAGCCTTTTGTGAGATAGGACCCTGTTTAAACAAAAGAAGCCTACTGAATGATGAATCTTATTAAAACAATTTAAAAACAGAAGGCGCCTGTTATAATTGATATGAACCTCTTGCAAGTTGAAAACAGAAGGGACCTATTTTAAAAGTGAAGGAGCCTCTTGTTGAAACGAGTACACACATAATATCACATGGAAATATAAAAGATAAAGAGAGATAGAAAAAAAGGATGCAATCGATTTATAATGGTTCAGCTTACAACCCAAGCCTATGTCCACTCCCCAAGTATCCAACTTGAGTGTTTCACTATAAAATCAAGTGGTAACTTGATGAGCCTCTCTAAGATCACAAGTTAATATTTTTCAAGGTTCTTCAACCTTCCACACTAGTAGTATTTCACTAGCCTATACAAGCTCTCAAATAAAAATGAAGTTTAGCTCAATATGTTCTTCAACACTCTCTCTTGACAAAATTTCACTTTCTAACGCACAAGAAAATTTTTACAAAGATATCACTTTCAAGAATGTATATGCTTATGATGAGTTTCGAAAATATAGCTTCGTAAGCTTCTGTATCGTATAGTTGTTATTCACAGTTGCATTAGCTCTTCCTTAAGTAATCAATTTCTTCAACTAGTCATTGCTTTATTTTGCATCCTTAGTTAACTGGATAGATTTAAATCTGAATAATCTCGATGTTATCTTTGGCAAAAAATCTTTCAGTAATTATGGGGCTAATATATGACCTTCATAATTAGTAGGATCTTTTCGAATAAACCATTTCTAGTAAGGTAAGTTCATAATGAAGATTTCTAAGGAAAAGAAAATGCATTTCTTATGATTTACAATAAAATAAATCTAATTTGAATTTTGAAATATTATAGAGTTATCATCAAAATCGTTAATCATAATCCTTGAGTTAATAAAAGCATTGGCTTTGGTGGAACTGAAAATAGAAACCTAGAGAATAACCAACTTTTAAGAAGAAATAAATTATTGGAGGATTAAAAAAGGAACTAGATCATTTGTAAGAGCGAGAGGATAATATTTTTTAAATATAAAGTACAACATGTTAACAAAGAGTTAAAGGTTACAAGATCACAAGAACTCGAATGCAAGATCTAAAAGGAGACTTAGTCCTGAAAAGACCATTACACTAACTGATTGAGCCAAGTTTACATTATAAATTGGCTGCATTTTCATATCTTTTTATGCACTTATTGATTCCTAATTGATGACTTTTTTTCTTAAATTAGTTCCTTACATTAAGCTCTCATTATTTGCAATTTGTTGGTTAGATTGTTCCAAATTGAAATTAATTGCATTATAATTTTTCCAAGGACAATTGATGCTGCAAAATTGTAATTTAATTGTAGGAACACAGGGGGTCAACAATGCAAGAAGTCAACAAGTCGTGAGATGATCACACGTCGCAATGAGCCAGTCTAGTCCATACGTCGCGCCGAACACAAATTCATTCGTCGCGACGAGCAAGCTGAAGCATTCGTCGCGCTGAATATTAATTCATTCGTCGCGATAAATGTCGGATACCCGGACCAAAAATGGCAAATTCCTTACTGTTTTGACCCGGCCCGCTTCGTTTTCCTTAAATACTTGCTAAATTAGGTCGTCCAGAGAGAGCTGAACATCGTCCACCAAACACCGCCACCCTCATCTTCTTCATCTGCTCCACCAAACACTGCCATCATTCTTCATCACCTTCACACACTACTCGGCCATATACCACCCTCACACCTCACCAACATCAACCCCACTCAAGGCCGGCCACTCGAAACACACAGCGTACATACTATACTGATAGTTTTTCTTCTTTCTGATTTTTGCAGATCGGGAGCACACCACGGACGACGATCATCAACGCACTCCATCATCCCACTTCTCCGGTTATCATCTTCCCACAAATCACTCACACCGTCAATCTTTGGAGGCATGGATAGCGTCGAGATTCCAGTAGTGATGGAGTTCACCGGCGTTATACGTGGCTAGGTTTCCGAACCTCTTGAGAATGTAGCAAGGGTTTAAGTTCACCGAGGGCTTCAAAGGTGAGTTTTTCAATTATTGTCTGAAAGTTTAATTTTATTATTGTAACACTGTGGTTGCAGATTACAGTAGTATGATTAGATTAGCATGATTAGGGTTTAATCATGTGTTGAACAATATTTTGTGA
>JANKOE010000003.1:48712090-48722593 GCA_026284465.1 Erythroxylum citrifolium
TGGTCAAGGTCTGAATATTTCTAATATTGGTAAGCTTCCGTGCCCACCTCATCTGGTTCTGTTAAATTAAATGACATATCTGCTCCTACAATTCAATTTTTGGCATTCAATTTTAGACAGCGGAAGGGTTTCCCTGACGTCATGGATTACACCGCCCTTACAGCCACCTGGCTGATTACCGTAAAAAGACGTTGAGTGGGGAGCACGGCTGCGGCGAAAAAAGTTATTTTTCTATATCTTTATGATTTTAGTTCAGAACTTAGCTCGCTGACATATTGTCAATCGTCACTTGCAGTCTGAAGGTATCCATTCCAGTCAACTTGGGACTATGTCGTGTCCCTATAAAGATAGGGAAGTTCCAGTGCTATTGGTATCTCCCTCTACCATTGTACTTTCTTATCATTTCAAACCGAAGTACAAGAAGTTGTGACGAACAAGAAGAAATGACCGAGGAACAAAGAATTACAGTCCCGAGAGTTAAATTGGGTAATCAAGGATTGGAGGTAAGAACCATTTTTTCAGTATCCGAACTTTCATATTCTAGTTAGAGGTTCTTAAGTTGCTAGTTGCCACGTCAAAAAACCATTACTTGGTATATAATGCAGCTTAAGATCGATTCTCTCACATTTTTTCTTTTCTCTGGGTATGTTGTTTCAGGTCTCAAAGCTGGGGTTTGGCTGTATGGGGCTAAGTGGTATGTACAATGCCCCAGTCCCTGAAGAGGACGGCATTTCAATCATCAAGGAAGCTTTTAATAGAGGAATTACATTTTTCGATACCTCAGATGTTTATGGACCTCACACTAATGAAGTCTTGGTTGGCAAGGTAAGTTTCACAACTTGTCTTTTGTTGAGGTACTTGGGTATTCTTAGTGCATCATCAAGCCTTGCTGTGTCTAGATTCTGATGAACAAATGAAACATGTTTCTGCAAAACTCTTTTTGGCCTCAACTTGAAGATTTCGGTTGTTCGCTGTATATTATTATTTTTAGTTCATTATTTGTGAAGTTTATTCTCCTTCACAATTAGAATATAACACACAACACATACTTGTTCACATGATGGGCAAGCATACTCCAAGCACGCAACAAAAACCTTATGCGTTCGATTACAGGTAGTTTGCATGCAAGAAGAGATCAGTTGATATTTTTCTTAATTGTGTAATACAAGTGGTTACATCTTACAGGCATTAAAGCAATTACCTAGAGAAAAGATCCAGTTAGCTACAAAATTTGGCGTGGTTATGAAGAGTTCTACTTTTACAGATGCTGATGTAAGAGGCGATCCTGAATATGTTCGAGCCTGTTGTGAGGCTAGCCTTAAACGTCTTGACGTGGAGTACATTGATCTTTACTATCAGCATCGAGTTGACACTTCTGTACCAATAGAGGACACTGTAAGTGGTTCATTTGTTCTTGCTTCTCTTCTTTTAAAAACACCTGGAACAAGTTTTATCAATTTTTGATATATACTTGATCTATCTTGGTTGGCAGATGGAAGAACTTAAGAAATTAGTTGAAGAAGGAAAGATAAGGTATATTGGCTTGTCTGAAGCTAGTGCTGACACTATTAGAAGGGCACATGCAGTTCATCCCATCACTGCTGTACAAATGGAATGGTCCCTTTGGACTCGTGATATTGAGGAAGAAATTATTCCACTTTGCAGGTGTAACATCTGTCTGATCCCTGAGAAAAAGTGGATTAATGGAAACTAGGCCCGAGTTAAAATCATCTTATGTTTGTGCTAATAGTTTCCTTCCTTTCTCTGTTAGCTAGAAGCAAATATTTCGTGTTTTTGTAGTATGATTCAACTACTTGAGTAATGCAGGGAACTTGGAATTTCAATCGTTGCGTACAGCCCTATTGGTCGGGGATTTTTCGGCGGTAGAGCAGTTACAGACAGCTTGCCTTCTCAAACCGTTCTGGTAAAATTAACCCTACATTTAGTTGAGTTTGTAATGTTTGAATGCTCTATTTGTTCTTTGGAGTAGTAGTGAAGAATGCATTGACATGCTTTTTGAGACAATTCAAGATTTCACTGATGCATTTGATTTTCTTCCCCCATAGACCGTGCATCCACGGTTCACACCAGAAAATCTCCAAAGGAACAAGGTGTTCTATACAAGAGTGGAAGAATTGGCAAAAACATACCAATGCAGTCCTGCTCAACTTGCCCTTGCTTGGGTTCTCAGTCAAGGGGATGATGTAGTGCCTATTCCTGGTGAGTAATGTAGTTTCTCGGTTGAAATTATGGGACAAAAGTACAAGTTGGGGTGATCTTCGTCTAATGTTTCTGTAGGAACAACTAAGACCAAAAATCTGGTAGACAATATTGGAGCATTGAGAGTTAAGCTGACAGAAGATGAATTAAAGAAGATCTCTGATGCTGTTCCCATCAAGGAAGTTGCTGGTGGGCGATCAATGAATGTCCAACAAACATGGAAATTTGTCAGCACTCCACCACCTAGGAATACGCAAGTATGAACCTGAAAAGCAAATGAGAGAGATGGTGTGTGAGGATGTTATGTAGTAGACCAAATAAGGGCTTGCATGTCTAGAACTTTAGTTGGTTGTAGCTGTAGCTAGATATCTGTATTAAGTTTTTTGCTAAATGTTGCAACTCGATTGCTCTATTTGCATTATAATTAAACAGATTAAATAATGAAGTTGCTCTGTTTGCCTATTTACTCAGCAAAAAATGTTCATATATGGTCTAACAGCTGACGGGTCGAGCTCAGTGATGTCTGAATTTGTGCAGAAATGAATGATTGGTCCAACTTACCATCAGCTCCAAGCAGACAAATCCATTCATTCTCATTGCAAGCTAGGCAAAAGATTAAACCCAGCCCTAACAAGTCAATGAATTGTAATCCACCATTTCATTTAAATAGAGAACAATTCATATATACAGTGTTTCTAAAACCCGTAAAAGGAGAAAAAGACGAGTTTCCACTCAAATTTCCACTAGCCTCTAACTGGACCTAATTAATTGCGCGGAATTGGGATATTTTTTGCACCAAAAAACAAAGATGACACAATCATGAAGCCTATTTGTGTATGTACTCTAGAGCTTGGGAAGGCTATTTTTGCTTCCAAAAGCCTCAATCCTACGCAACGATCTGAGCTCTTCTTACGGGACCTAATCAAATTTCAAGAGGATCCTAGAAAACTATCAGTTTCTTGAATAAAACTATAAATGATTTAATAGTTGAAGAATGTTTATTTTTATCTAAAAGAGTTGAGAAGTATCACTTATAATATGTGAATTAGAGTGCTCATATAAATGCTTTAAATATGTGGATATCTCTGATGAATGGTGCCTTCCAAGTTCCAATGCTTATAAAAACTTAGCTATTGTCGTTAATAAGGTCCTGTTTGGCAATCAGCTGATTCTATCAGCTGTTAGCTGATAGCTGATTCTATCAGCTGATTTGACGAGCTGATTGCACTAGCTGTTTGTCATTTAATGTTTGGTAAAATTAGTTATTTATGTGTAAAATGACTTATAAGGACATAGCTTTAAAAAAAATTGTAAGGATATGAATATTAATTACTTAATTTAAAATTATTCTATCTCTTAATTTAAAATGAATAATAGAATTAACTTGTGAATATTATTTAAATATTATATAAAATTGTAATATATTTTTATTTTAAATATTATATAATGGTAACATTTTTACTAAATTACTATTTGTTTACATATAATAATTTAAGAAAATTATGCTTCTTTTGGTAACAAAACAACTATTAAATAATTAAATAATATTAAAAAAAGATAAACTTGAAATTTTCTTTCTAAACCTTCTTTCTTAATGGTCAAATTATGTATACCAATGACAAATTAAATTGAATTTGAGTTACTTAAATTTAACAAAGTCAAGTCTCTAATTTAAGTTTAAACAACTTAACAAACCAAATCAAGTCTAATTTGAATCAACTAATAACAAATCAAGTCAAGTTTAATTTCAAACTTAGACTGAAATTTAAAAGAAAATTTTAAAAAAGTTTTCAACTTTCATCTCAAATTTGATTTTTTTTCTAATTCAATCATTTGTGTCATATTAAACTTGACTTAAATTCAACATGCTAATTTAGATTTAACTAAATTCGGACCGACCCATTAAAAATCCTACTTACGTCCATGAAGATTGTATCTAATCAACGTGCTTATTTAAAATTGCTTATTAATAGACATACAAGGATGGTAGACAAATAAGGTTTTGAATTACGGATTCAAACAAAGTATTGAGACGATAACAAACAATGGAGATGCTATCTTAGATAATATAGTCATAATTGTAACAAATTACGATATTGGTCAATAAGAACAAGCAAAAAGTCTTTTACATCTATATGTCTCATGTTGAGGACCTAACACAGAAGGCAAGCTCTATCACAAGAAACGATCCCTTCATTGAGTCCAGCTCAAGACATTGGCTTATATCACACAAACAATCAGCAGAAGCTCAAAATATTTTCCTGGAAAATGGTCAAAGCCCGTGCTTACCCATTTGGACAGATAATGAAATTGCTTCGTTCAAAAAATGCATAGAATGAAACAGTGGCACGAGAGCCTGTCCTTTCTGATCTTGTTTCTAGCTTTCCCAAAAAACAGCAGTCGAAAAGGTTGTATAGGATCAAGCAGCGAGAACAAAAGCGATAGTTTACTGGTTGGTTGATCCTAAATTAACGTATCATCTCAATGGCAGAAGGTAAAATATGAAACTTCCTAGGAAGGAACCCCAAATGTTCTCCATCAGACTGAACATAAATGCTTCCACCTTCAGATATGTCCTCAACTTCAATGGAGTAGACACTGATTGGCAAGGGAAAGTGGAAGTTAAACATAACAATAATTGTCAAACAATGTGGAAAAAGAAAATCATGACAAGAAAACTAAAACTAATTATTTCAAAATACATTGTAATGACTATATTCAGTTAGACAGTGCATAAAAACAGGATAATAACAGCTTAATGGGGACAACCACTACAAGAAATATATTATGAAAACTTTTTGCGACGTTTAAAAAACGTCATGAAAAGTTCAAATTTTTTACGACGTTTTATAAAAACGTCACGAATATGAAATATTTTTTGTAACGTTTTATTAATAAAACGTAGCGAAATATGAACCACGACGTTTTATTGGGTAAAACGTCGCTCAAGCCTTCCCCAAACATTGTTTGGTTTTAAAAAATTTCCCTCCTTTTGTTTCCGCCAAAACTGAAGCAAAACTCGAACACTTCTCTCAAATAAATATGTATTTACATGCGTGTAAATATTTAGTTTTGTTTGGTATAAGAGAGAAAATGGAGACCACTAAATCAGCACCGACGGGATGCTACAAGTGTGGGTGTCCAGGCCACTGGTCTCGTGACTGCCGTAATTCGAACCCCAACTCCAATCCCAATCATGCCGCCGGTTTTTCTTCAAACAAATTCAACACCGAAATTCCTAAATTTGTCGCCACCGATAAGCCCAAGAAAGTGCCCAGAACCAGATGAGAATGCATTATGGGTTATAGACATGGCTTTGTCTCCCTCCTCACATCGCAACACACAAATTTAACTTATCATTGTTTAATTAATTCGAAGCATTAGCTTTGTTGTAGATGATCAAGGAGGAGAAGAGGATGTGGTGCCGCCAGAAGACTGTGGTGGAGCCGGGACCCCCACCTCCGCCGTTGAGAGCGTCGTCTCCACTGCCGGTGGACGGAGAAGCTAACGAGAATGGAGGGTTGGCGGTGGAGAAGTTGAAGAAGAAGGCAATCGGGGCGAGGCTGTGGATAAGGTTTGATAGGTTTGGGAATTCAGAGCTTGTGGAATGCGACAAAAGCACTATTATTAAGTTTGTTCATTGATTTGTGGTTTTTAAGAAACAAAAGTGTGAAATGTTTATTATACAAAAATGGTTAGCGTGGATAATATCAGCATCTGCAACAGATAATCCTAACATCTTATCCATTGTTTAATGTTTCCTTTGAAATACTCTTGTACGATGATCCACAAGTCTTTGGTGATATCCCAGTTCCTATTTGCGTTGAACTTGGCCACTATTGATGAAGAGAATTTTTCTTAGGTTTGGACTAGAGTAATGATATCTTCAATATAGAAAAACAGGACCACTATTTTTCTGTGATATGTCTATAAATTAATCTTCTTTTCCTGAAACTGGAGGTGTTCGCATATGTCACAGACGTCGTTATGGTTTTTCAGGTTAAGGTAAAGTATTTGATTTGATTTCTGTTGTCGTTAGCATACCGGTGATCGCAAGCAGTGGTGCAGCCTCTGTTGAGCACTTTTCAGAAGTTTTCACAAAAACAAATGCATCAGCCGCCCTCGCTGCTGGGATCTTCCACAGAAAGAAGGTGTCGTTTTGTACCTAGTGATTGGTTGTTTGTGAGTCTTATGTACGGGATATTGAGCATAAACATAGACTGTTGTTGGAATTTCGTTTTTAGTATACAAACAAATAGTCATCAAGGTTTTCTGTTCATAAATTTGTATTCTTCATAAACCAATTTGTTTGTTTCCCCCATTTTCCACTTTTCTGTTCGAGAGGCTACAGTGGAGAGGTTGGTATGGGAGTTGAGTGAAGTTCAGAAGGCATTTGATATGGTGGAGAACAAGGAATCTGTTGAGGGTCGATTGAAATTGGAAGCTGAAAAAGACGACGGGTTGCATGATTGTGCCCCTTCTTTGAGATATGCTTTGCGGACGCTCATTCGTGGAGTGTCATCATCAAGGGAGGTATGATTCATCTGATTCTATTTACGTTCTTGATATTGAAATTTCTTGTTAAAATTTATGGTCTATAATTTGTACAAGTTATTTCATGGAAAGAAAAAGAATAAGATTCAATAATGGATTTTTTAGTGCTTTATGTTCTGCTGTCTCATTCTGGTTAATTTGACTTCTATAGTTTGATTATTGATGTTAACTGATTTGGGCCAAGTTGCTATTGGTATCGCATTATAGCCTGTTGTTACGTTTTGAATGCATCAACTCTGGTTGTTCATTTTTGTTGTTCTCTGGTTTAATTTGCTCTAACACTTATCACTAGGGTACTGTCCTCCAGTGGAAAGATAGGTGGTTTGAAGGAGTTGTGCATCAGAGCAGAGCAGGCCAAGTGTTTGCTAGTCGCGGAAAACAGTTCAAGAAATTCAGATCCTGATCTTTAGGAGTTTCTGTTAGCTTGTGAGGAAGATTTAATTAAATTGATATATTAATGTCACTCTTCTTTTATTTTTTTCAACTTTGTAAAACACTGAAACTTTCCATATTCTTGTTTGTAAATACAAGAATTTCATGCACACTTCGTTTTCTATCCAAATCAATGTAAATCAAAATTATGCATATGCCTTAAAATTCAATTTGACCAATTTGATAATATATAATCTGCATGTTGATGTATGTGTGAACAAGATTAGGATCTTACAGTTTCTAATTATTAAAATTAATGATATATTAAAAAATTAAAGAATTATTAAATAAATAAAATTCATAGATAATATTGAATAATTGTTAATATAATTTTTGAAAAAATGAAAAAAACGAGATTAGTAGCCGCACTTGTCATGGGGGCACTGCCTTTTCTCGGATGAGGGTGAGCGGTGAGAGAAAACGAGAGCAACATGAGAAGGAAGAAGACTGGAGAATTTGAGATGTGAGACACAGACGTGAGAGAGTTAAACGAGGACAAAATGGAGACTTGTCCAAAAAAAATTCAGCTGATAGGAGAAAACGCTCCTCATAGCAGCTGGTTCAAAATTAGCTGATTGGGTTGAATCAGCCAACCCAATCAGCTATTTACCAAACAAGATTATGGACCTTTTTTAGCTGGTCAATCAGTTAAAATGAGTTGACCAGCTAAAAAAGAGCTGATAAGCTCTTTACCAAACACACCCATATTCTTGGACAATGATAAACTCATCTAGTACCGGGCCATTGGGAAGAGGAGCAAGGTCAGAGAGAAAGAGAAGCAGAATGATATGAATCAAATTCGTTCTGCTAAGTTTATTAAACAAACCACCATGAAAAAACAGAACGCTATGGTTCTGCTTTGTTCCAAAGCGGCTTGATTCTTTACATCCTAAGTTGTCCTCAATCAACGTTGATTTCTCTACCTAATTATTAGATTTTCTAATGTTATATTTTTCAGCAGATACATTAATGTAAAATAAACATTCAAAACAAGGCAGAAATAACATTGGAATCAATAATCATTTAAAAGGTGGATTTATTAAACTACAAGAAAGTGAAATCATTATACAATGACATCTTCAAAAGACTTCAACAATATACAGAACTATACAACTCTACAATATCTGCCAAGATTAGATGCACATCAAAAGTCTGTACAGGGAAGATTTAAAAAGCATAAGCCTGCATGTCTTTATCTACAGACGACAAGAACCCTCTGTTGTGTGGACTAGAAAGAACTTCATTCTCACATCCGGTAGGTGTCACTGGACTTATGCTGCCTGGATTTAGCGGAAAAAGTATCTTATAGTAACCATCCTTAATTGCAGAAAGATTGCAAGTTCCGGTAACCTTTGGGATCTGTCCAGGGATGAAACATGTAGATACTTCAAGTAGTGACACCAGAAAAAAAAATGTATAGATAACTTTAAAGAAGTGAGATTCCTCTCAAAACACCAAAAAAGAAAGTTGTCCAATCTAACAAGATAGATAAAAAAAATTAGAAACTCAGGCCAATATAGTTGCCAAATGTTGGTAACTGCCCAGGTAGGAGCTCATGGAAAATAGGAAGAAATTAAAACTATTCAGTTGCAGAGAATGAATACAATTCCAACTTTGCAGCAGTATCTCAAGTGTAAATAAACAAAAACCAAGTAACCAAGCTTGTTTAAACCTGGTAAATGTCACGCATATATCCGTGGAGATTAGGGTACTCCAGCAGCTTTTTTTTGGTGCACTTGAATAGAACATTGTACACCAGATCAAACCGAATTAAGGTTGTAAACAAGCAAATATCCGCAAGTGTGATGGTGTCTCCACACAGATACCTGGAACTAGCTAAATGACTATCCACCATATCCAATGTATTGAACAAATCATTCACTGCACAATCATACGCCTCTTGACTTTGAGCAAACCCACACCTGCAACACCATAACCTCACCTAAACCCAACTTTCACCGATTAAAACAACAAAAGACAAACTTTACAAGTATCATAACATTACCTGTAAACCCCATTATTAATATTAGGATAAATCAGTCGATTCCACTCCTCAATCCTTCCTTTAAGCGAGTTAGGCGCTAAATCCAGTTCCGGGTTACGGGCCAACTCGTTTAAACCCAAATTGAAAAACTCGATAATATCATAGCTCTCATTACACACCACCTCTTTTCTCTTCACGTCCCATAGCATCGGCACTGTCGCTCGACCACTGTAACCGCCACTTGTCAGTCGGTAAACCTCCTTCAGAGTCCTGCACCCGTTTGCGTTATCCTGACCCGGAATAAGGATATCGGGGTCGGCGTTTCGGGTGTTCCGAAATTCCCAAGACCCGTCTTGACCCGGAGCCGCAATTGAGACCGGTATTACATCTTCCAAGCCCTTGAGTGCCCGGACGATGAGGGCACGGTGGGCCCAAGGGCACGGCAGCCCGATGTAGAGGTGAAGGTTCAACGTATAATCGGGGGAGAATTGGGAAGTCGCAAGCCGGAATTTGGAAGCGGGTCTGGAGTAGCCGCCGGAGGGTTCGGAGGGAGCGAGCTGCGACATCATTAGCTGCCAACTGGAGTTCCAAGCCGTACGGACGGATGAGACTAGGAGTCCTGGGGGGAGAGATGATCCCCAGAGAAGTCCCGTGACGGTTGAGAGAAGGGTTTTAGCGGGGTTTCGGTTGAGGGACATTCTGGGGCTTACGTGGGTTTTGGGTGCCGTGGTGGATGCGTTCACGGTGAAGTGGCAGCTGCCCAGCATGGTTTTGCTATATTTCTCCAAAAAATGTAGACCTTCTCTTCATACAGTTCTTCTCGATAACCAAGACGATAATTTATGGTTTTGGCTTATTTGGCACAAGAGAATTCTTCTTATGAATTGGTATCTCTTATATTAAGTTAACCTTTTTATTTATAGTACAAAATTTTTAATAAAATACTATCATAATAATAGAAGTGGCATACTAATAATTAAGTGTTGCATTTGGTGCACTAACAATTAAGTAGTGCATTTGATGTACTAACAATTAAGTGGCACACCATATTATTTCTCTCTTTTATAACACTCCCCTTTGGTGTGCCATATAATTATTTCTTATCTGGCCTTTATACGCATTTGATATTGCCTCATTAAAAACCTTATCAGGAAAAACCTAGTGGAATAAAAACCATGATAAGGAAAAAAGAGTGCAACTGCGTAAGCTCCCCCTCATTTAACACAATGAGCTCTTCTTCATAAATTTCTTAGATGTCGCATTCCAATCTCGTGGACATGCTTCCTGAAAGGTGTAGTAGGAAGTGCCTTTGT
>JANKOE010000003.1:48729438-48746643 GCA_026284465.1 Erythroxylum citrifolium
TATTTTATTACAAGGGTAATTTTGGAAAAAAAATTACAAGTCATTCCATTCCATTCATTTTTAGTATCACTTCCAAATAATGGTCAAATGAGTCCCTCTCTTATTTTATTTAAACTTCCAAACAATAGAGTAACCCATTTTATTCCATTCCATTCCACTCCATTCCATTCTGTTCCGTTAATTACCATTCCATCCTAAACTCCCAAACATACCATAAAGTTGTGTTTGGCTCCCTCGGTGGTTCGTAGATGGGAGAACGAAGATGTGGGAAAAAAAGAGATAAATAAAAAGTCAAAAAAAGCCCTAGAAAGAAAGCACCAGTGGTCTAGTGGTAGAATAGTACCCTGCCACGGTACAGACCCGGGTTCGATTCCCGGCTGGTGCATTTGTTTTTACTTGTTTTATATTGATCTTCTTCAAGTGATCGTTTCCCCGCAAGTGTTCTTGTGGTCTGCATTACCTATTATCCTTGTAACTTCCTTTTTTGTTCCTTTCTTTTTCAAAACAATCAACCTACCTCTCTTTCCGAATTAGCTGCAAGCATCCAACACCCTCCAAACTAAAGATGGCAGAAGAGAATAGTATCCAAGTTCCCAGAGTTAATCTGGGCAGTCAAGGACTAGAGGTAGGTAACATTTCAATTTTCAGAAACATAAGACATTTCTAGTTTCTCTGTTTCATATCACCCTTCTGTTCAGTTCCCAACTGTTTTCTTGTCGCTTTCATATGAACTCTGATTTCTAGTTACCAAAGGATGTAGCTTTTATAGATTCAGGTTACTTGTTATCTAACCCAGTTGCGGATACGGTTAGCAAGTTTTACTGCAAACTTAATGAAAGGTTATGGCTTCACTTTACTAAATTTCTTTTCGCTATACTTTTATTTGAGATCCCAGCTGGTTTTTAACATAAACTTTGAGTTCTGGTTGCCAAAGAATGTAGTTTTCGTAGGTTGACATTAGTTGTCATGTATCCCAGTTTGAGAGACGGTAAGATAATTTACTGTTTATGGCTTCACTTTATCAGAAGAGAAACATTTTTTAGAACTCTAACCCCATCTTCCACTTGCATTCTAACTGGCAGGGAAGTCTGTATACCATCTTATTGGTTTTGTATCCATTAACTCTTTTCATGGGGTAAAGATGCTTTATTTTTGCAGTTTGTTCACGGTGAAAGGTGCTTCATCCTCTTTATCTTTTTCCTTTTCAAATTGTATTCACATGTTTTTTTATCCTATGGGATTTTTAGGTGTCAAAGTTGGGGTTTGGATGCATGGGTTTAACTGGAATTTATAATGCTCCTCTCTCCGATGAAGATGGAATCTCAATACTGAAGGATGCCTTCAACAAGGGAATCACATTTTTTGATACAGCAGATATCTATGGACCCCATACTAATGAGACTCTGGTTGGGAAGGTACCTGCTTCCGCCTGTGACTTTATCTAGTTTGCGTTTTGACAATGGGAAATACAAACTAGTCTTTATATTCAACACTAATGTCAGATATCATTTTCAGGCCTTGAAGCATTTACCCAGAGAAAAAATTCAATTGGCTACCAAGTTTGGTATTGTTGGAGTTCAAGCTCCTCATATGATAGTTAAGGGCACTCCTGAATACGTTCGCTCGTGTTGTGAAGCTAGCTTGAAGCGCCTTGGTGTGGATTACATTGATCTATATTATCAACATCGAGTGGACAAATCTGTGCCTATAGAGGAAACCGTAAGAGATCTTCTTTTTCTACTGGACGTCTGATGTGATTATCTGGCATAATGTATCAACTCACTATATAGCTGCTATTCTAAGTTATGGAAGTATGAGGGCATTTACTCGATGACTTTCCTGGAGATGTAGATGAGTGAACTGAAAAAGCTGGTGGAAGAGGGAAAAGTTAAGTTCATTGGCTTATCTGAAGCCAGTCCTGATACAATAAGGAGGGCACATGCAGTTCATCCCATTACAGCTGTACAAATGGAATGGTCCCTTTGGACTCGTGACATCGAGCAAGAAATTATTCCACTTTGCAGGTCAGGTCCATACCAATATTGTAGCAAAAAGTGATAATAACACCGCCACTTTTTAGAGTTTAGGAGAAAATTATAGTGCCCATTTTTGGCAGCAACCCCACGAGCTAAAAGTTATATTCTGGAGATTTTAGATTACTGTTCTAAGACTTCTGTCTGTGTAGGGAGCTTGGCATTGGAATAGTTCCGTATAGTCCTCTCGGTCGTGGATTCTTTGCAGGCAAAGCAATTGTGGAAAGCTTGCCTGCAAATAGCATGTTGGTATGTATTGTCTTATCCTTTTATTGAGACATTAATGCATCAAAAGATCTTCACATAAGCACATAATTTAGATTCAGTTTTTATGATCGTTTTACGGTAATTGTTCTTAAACATTCAACATGTGCTTTCAATTAGTAAAATTGTATCTAAAATTGGATTCCATATATATCGTTCTTGAAAGTTGTTGCACCATGATTTGATATTTTTCTCCAGTGATTGTATGAACTATTCTACAATGTTGAGATTCTAACTTTTTTACTTTATAGAAAGTGAAATTGATTAACTTAATTATAGTAATTTCTATTTTTAGGCTACACATCCTCGATTTCATGGAGAAAACTTGGACAAGAATAAAATCATTTACAATCGATTGGACAACCTTGCAAAGAAACATCAATGCTCTCCTTCGCAACTAGCTTTGGCATGGATTCTTCAACAAGGAGATGATGTTGTTCCTATCCCTGGTCAGTGACTTTCTTTCTCCATTGCATCAACTTAAACTAGCTTATATTGTTAAATGATACTAACATGAGATGTTCCAGCAAATGTATTGTATAAACTTCAGTACAATTTGACAGATGATCTTACTCAAGTATTATTAAGGTTTGAAAACAATAGCTATGCAGTGGGTTTCCTGTATTAGTGAATTTAGGATAAACAAAAAGCCAATAGACTGCATTACTAGCTCGCAGATTTTCTCAGTAATGTAATCTAAACATCCATTAGCTTTCTTTCTAGCCATATCAAAAACTATGCTATGATCTGGGGAAACTTCAAAATTTTGCATGCTAACCGTAATGCATACTGGTTAGAGATTGCCTTGTCTGTTTGCAGTTTTAAGTTTTAACAGATTTGCTGTAATTTACTTACTGGGTCTTTCCATCCTCTGAGTTTCTTCATTATATTGCATCGTTTGAAATGCAGAAGATGGGACACTACTGCATTATCATTTAACTGTTTGACACGGAATTATTGCAGGGACTACCAAGATAAAAAACCTGGATGAGAATATAGGTTCTTTAAGGATGAAACTTACAGCAGCCGAACTCAAAGAAGTTTCTGATGCTGTACCTATTGAAGAGGTAGCAGGCGATCGAACCTATGCATCCATGAGCTATTTGTCATGGAAGTTTGCTAATACCCCACCTAAAGATGGCAAAGTTTCAACTTGAATGCAATTATAAACAACAATTTGTTCCTTCGGGACTTGGGAGTAGAATAATGACTTGACAAGTGGAATTCTTTCGATACTAAAGTCGATCAATAATAAATTAGAGCTGGTGTGGCTACAGAGCCACTTGGCTTAAATGATGAGGTTTTGGTTAAGAATCTTAAATTTCTATACTGATACGTACAAGCATAGCTAGGGCAATTATGAAGCTTTTAGCATCCAACAGAAACTTCAAAGTTGAGGATTCTCGAAAGGAACAATACATGCTACTTGATTGGATGCCTGGAAAATAGCATAGGCTAACGTCCATTTCTATGTAGGAGCAACTTGGGCTCCAGTCTCAGGATGCCTTCATCTTCACATAACTTAGCCAATTCATCCTTAGGCAGTGTTACTATCACCATCCGTGCCAGCCCTTCTTCTAGAGGAGTGACCAAAACCAAACCTTCACCCACCACATTTCCTACATGACAAGCAACATGAACCGGCTTTTCGTTATTCTCAAAGCTTGCTGCATACAGCAAGGATTGATGGCCTGTGATCATCTGTTCCATATTGACACAAGTCAGATAAGGACCATACATTCTGAATGGTGCAGCGTACTTCCCTCCTTCTTCCTTCTGCGATTCAAGCCAATCTATAGCTGAACGAACTTGGCCCTCACTCACACTTGAAATATGCTGGTGCATCAACTCCACTACTTCTCCTAACTCGTTACTTTCCATTTCCTTCTGACTTCGTGACAGCGTTGAAAAATGCAAGGCATTGCCAAAGTATCCTAGAGGGATTGGCGGCTGCACCAGCCTTCTCAAGTCCAAACAAACAGAGAGGGTGTGTTCATGGTCATGTCGTGGAGTCTTTAAGCGCCCAATACGCATCCAAAAAAGTGATGCCAACAGATCAAATGGAGTGGCATTGGGGCATCTATCGCCAACTGTATTAAACCATTGCCTGATCGTTGAATCAGAAAATTTGAAGGCGGCTGTGGCCATCTTCTCTGAGGAAGGTTTAACTTGTGCATTGGCCTTAGCTGCATAGTGACTGAATGAATTGGTGAGAGGTTTAGGGATTGATGTTTCAGCCAGTATTGATTTGTGGAACAAGGGTGGTTGCCCAATGATCTCCTTGCGATGAGTCTCGCCCCAAGCCTTGAAAATGAGGATAACAGAGGTGAGGTCTGCTATGACATGCGGACAACTTAGTCCAAAAGCTACACCGCCTCCTTCAAATTCATTTACCTGTAGGAAAAGGGGAGTGTCTATAAATATCTCGGCATAAACCAAAATGTAAAACGAACTTAAAACAGTACAAACAAACGCAGTTTTCTTGACAATAAGTTGTATTTCATTACCTCATTGTAGAAGTTCGGTAGACCCAACAGCACAGACATGATATAAACACTGAACAATACCGGAAAAGAAGCCGAGAGACATAGGACAGCATAGATAAATAAAAACCTACCTGCAAACGGAAGGGTGCCCATGTACTAGGATCCTCAGGCATTTCCTCCCAAGCTGTCAGATCTTTCTCCTCCGCTTCATCAGCAGATCTCAACCACTCATCAATCGTACAATCAACTTTTGCTCTAAAAACACGAACACCAGCATCATTGCACTTCACCTCCCAATTCCCCGCCTCACCTATCTTCAGTCGACCAGTTACCGGCGGGTACAACGACAGCACCTCCGACAATGACACCCTCAGCGGATCCAAATCAAAAAATCCAAACGGGTTTTTCTTGTAGTAAAAAATGACGTGAAGTGAGTGAAGAGCCATTGCATGATCCACCGCAGACAGCTGATGTATCTTGCCGGCCTCCACTGGCTTACTTGACACCGCCGTTAGCTTGGAGTGGACACTTACGCTACCAGTAGTGCCGTTATGAGCTGCCATTTTTGCTGAAAAGAAAAAGAACAAGACAATTATAGATATATATATAGATATAGATATATAGATATGGCAAGGAATATTATTCCGTCTATATGTAGTAGTGCAGACACAAATGAAGAAAGATAGTTAAGAAGTTGGGCAAGCAAAATATGAAAGGCAGGCCATGTCTGACAAAGTATATATAATATGCTGCAGTTAAAGAAGTAGTGGGAGCGACATTTGTTGGGAGGACAGAAAATTAAAGGCGACTGGTATTTGTTAGATAGCATTTAATGAAGGAGGAGGAGGAGGAAGCCGGTAGACGTAGATTAATATGGATGAGGTTTCACAACTTTCTTGGGTCCACCACCTCCACCAGGTTTAAATTTAACAATAGGAAATTATTTATATGTCATAAGAATGAAGGGGTTGGTTAGTGGTTAAAAGATAGGGCTTTGAAGTGAAGGCAAAAGCAGACGACCGACAAACAAAGTCCAAGAGAGAGAAACTATGGTTGGTCGAAAAGTATACGTCAGTCACCGCAACTCCACTTTTGACGTCGATTACGACTCCGACGATGGCTTCGAAGTTTTCAAGTTTCAGCTTTTTTCACTCACCTCACTTCCTCCCCACCAACAAAAGGTCTCCTTTTCCTTTCTCTGTCTGTCTTTTTTCCTTCGGTTCTACTTTATTGACGATCTTATGGGCTTGTGTAGATTCTTCGAGAAGATGATAATAAACCCGTATTGGATGGCTCTGATTTCACTGACCGAATCAAGTTGCTTTCCATCAATGACGAGGGGGAATGTAGCGAGGATTTTTTGAAGTCCGATGAGGAATTTGCTCGAATGCTGCAGGTCGTTTATCGGTTTTCATAATTTCAACATTATATTTTTTGTCTTTTTTTTTCATAGTAATGATATGTAATGTGTTGGGTTTGGTGTTTTAGGCCGAGGAAGAGGCGCTGATGTTGCAGGAGTTTGCTGTTCAAGGACAAAGTGAACACTTCGAGGCCCGCATTCGACCGTATGTTACTGGAGTTTTGATGGTAATACCAAATTATTGGTTTCTTATTGGAAATGATGTTAGTAGGATGCCACGTGATGGTTGTGATGGCTGCTTTTTCACCTTCGAATTGTTTTCTTGTTCTTAATGTTTGTTTGGTCGGTTTGTGGAGAGAAATTAAGATCTTTTCTATGTGTGATTATTTATTTCGTGTGACCCGAGAAGTAAAGATAATTTATGTCCTCTTTAAACTTTCTTTCCTATGCGGATATATGACAATCGATAGTAAATGGGGTGACTATTTATTGACTTATTAGCCTACTTTTTGTTTGTAGTACGAGGACCCAGTGCGACAGGAGGCAGCAAGGAAGACAGTTCCTATAGAAGAGCTTGAGGAGAAAGCATTGGTTTCCTTGGCAAAGGTTATAGATCCTATTTCTTTCCTTATAGCTGGTTGTGATATGAGCAACTGTTAGCTTTTATCACTTTTAGGTTCTGAGAAGGATGCAATTGTGAATAATTGGATAAAACTGGCAATTAGTAAGGTCAGTTTGTATATAACGCAATGGTCAAGGAACATGTGTAAGATATCTATATGGTTCTTACTCGATTCTAAATTGCATGTCTGGTTATTATACTGACTAAAAGTGATTTTATTTTTTCATTCTCCTGCTTCTAGTGGATTCTTTGAAGAAAAAATTGTCCATAAAAAATAAAAGATGAGAACGTAAGAAGTTACAGAATATGAAATGCCTCTCATAAAATGAAGGAGATAAAAATATTTTGTGACTTATGAGAGGGAAATTTTTTTACTTTAAAAAACTAATCTATTGGCATATTCATATGGGATCAATGGTTGTAGACTCTTCATCCAATTGATATATGACTATTGGTATAGAAAATTTGAGCTTCAATTGGTTCTCAGTGACCAATAAGCATTTTGATATCTGTGTGGTTATACTTATGGTTCTCATGCTTCGATACGTGCTCACTGACCAAAAGGCATTTGGTCATCAATATGATTACATTTATGGTTGTCGTGTTGAACCTAATTTTTTTGGTCAGTAAAGCATGGGTGTAGTATGATTTTTAGAATGTCATAAAATTAATAATATTTTGCCAACAGATAGGGCTGCTTATTGATATAGATCATGCATGATAACAGTTACTTGTTTAGTGGCTGACGTTTGATGTGTGGTGCTTTAACACTTAAGAAATAATTGATTTGCATAATTTTAGATGTGCACTGCATGGTATGAGTTATTTTACATCATGATGGAGCTAAATAATAAATTCCTGAAATAGATATGGTTTTAAGTTTATTTGATTATGATATGAATGAGATGTTTGTTCTTATACATAATGGTAATTGGTTTTTCTCATGATTATGTTGTAGGAGGGTAACCTCAAACCGACAAAAAAAGAACAAGACCATGCTTTCCTACTGCAGCTGCTTTTCTGGTTCAAGCAATCATTCAGGTGTCATCTCTTTAGTATTTTTACATTGGATTTAAGTAAGAAAGGGAAATCCAACACTTCTATTACCCTGTGAAGTAAGTAGGCTGATATCAATTTTATGTTACATGTAAAGGAAGAGGATCAGACCTAATAGTATAAGAGGAAAAATCATCTTGTTTAATGCACTCTTGTCCAGCTTAATGGCAATTTTCTTTCTTTGATTGATATCCAAATTCTAGGATTAATTTGATTGGATCTTTCAGTCTGACAGACATATAAGATCACACTTTTAGAAGTCTAGTAAATCCATTCTATCTATAAATATGCTGCCATTTTTGGAAGCTCTATCAAGTCATAGTCGTACCTTCAAAAAGTTTATGTTATACCATTCCTTCCTATGGGAAGGAATTTCTACGTTTAGAAAGCTTTGAAGTTTATCAGCATATCCTATACTGAATGGCTTTAGTGTCTAGGCAAACACCAATGAGGACATTATTAATGTTTAAGTGCTTTTTGTTAACAAATATTGCATCCTTGGGGACAACAGGCAGGGGGTGCATGAGATCTTCTTCAGTGTTTCTTGATTTATTGCTTAAAATTAGATGTTCCTAACTCTGTGAATTAATTTTGAAGACCTGGCATTACTGATGTCTTTAGTGTTTGTTTTGACAGAAAAAAATATGTTTGCCTAACCTAATAAGAAGCCAATTATGCCTTTTCTCTAGATTTTGGGCCATGTTGTCTGTAGACTTTAGAAATCAAAGATTTTTATTTTTATTTACTAAAGTTTGGCAAACTGTTTCCATGAAGTAATTTTAGCTCAAACTAGTAAATTGCTTTGTGTGCTGAAGTTTTGGAGAGCTTTTGTAGTCCTTAATTTACAAAAGTTGATCTCCTTGTCATGCAATTGCTTGCATTGATAATGATCTTCTGATGTTGTAGATGGGTCAATGCACCCTCTTGTGATGCTTGTGGCAACGATACTGTTCAACAACGAATGGATGATGCACTTCCTTCAGAAACTCAATACGGAGCAACTCGAGTTGAGCTATATCAGTATGTACTGACACTATTTCGTTTATAGTCTTCTTGGTTACACGCCTCTCATTTTCCACCCCTCCCGCACCCCCATTCTCTCTCTGCCACCTTCCTGTGGAAGTTCTGTATCTAGCTTCCTCATACTCATTTGGAATTTCCATCATGATCAACCTGTTCTTTCCAATTGTGACTGTGATGCTCCAATGCAAATAGAAGTGTACTCACTGGAAGATGCTTCTCTCTTTGTGACTATTGGGAGTAGCGACAGGAGTTAGCTGAGTTTATTTTTAGACTATGGTGGTTCTATGGGAATTTGCAGTGATTCTTTTGTACTCAATGTTGTTACTAGTGCTCCAGCAAAGATCTTGAATTCAATCCACTTTCAACTTCTAGCTTAAAGTTAGAACAAATATCTGTATTCCTTTCCAGAATCCACTTCTATTGTGAATTCTAAATGTCAATGGCGGTCTTTATGTTATAAAACTTCTTGCAAAACCACCTTTGATCATTACACATGCAGGACAGACATGATTTATCTGGAATTTTCTCCTATTTGTCTAAAACTTTAATTTCTTAGTTAGAGGTCTTGTATCTTGTTTATTTTTCTGCGTATATGCTTTTCAGTTTCGTGACTTCTTAATTTGTATGTTTTCTTCTATTTTCTCCTCTGGTGAAACCACAGTTGTGATAGTTGCACAAGAATCACTCGATTCCCGCGCTATAATGATCCATTAAAGGTTTTTCCTCTACTTGTTGGATGTTTGAATTTAAATGAACTTCTTCTAAGTTATCTTATCTCTCCACCATTTTATGCAGCTTGTTGAAACTCGACAGGGCCGTTGTGGGGAGTGGGCTAATTGCTTTACACTTTACTGTCGTGCTTTTGGCTATGAATCTCGTTTGGTTAGTCTATTTTTGGATCCAAATCCAAATTTCTTGTTGCTCTGGAGGAAACATTAAGTGCATTAATGTTTTTAATCCGTTCAATTGATTAGTCCCTTTATCTGAATTCAGTAACAAGCATACACTTAGATGATTGCAAACAAATTCATCCCTTTCCTTAGGGGTATATTGTCAGTTATGAACAGTGATACTACTGCTTTCTACCATTCAACAATTTCGGTATATATTGAAACTGGAGAATCTAAACAGTAAGGAGGTTGTATCAGGTTTTTACATGTAGGACGAGTTTTTAGGTAATTTTGATACGTCACACCACTAAATTAACAGTTGTTGCTAGAAAATTGTACGTTATATTTGACAAAATGATAGTTTTTAGTTGTATAAATTGAATTGTTGATCTACAAACTGAATACATAGGTGTTTCTAAATCAACAATTGAGGGGTGTTTGTTTTCATTTTTTTTTTCTGTTTTCAGTTGTGGTTTTTATAAAAAATAAAACTTACTGTTAAAACACGTTTGGGCGTTATTGTTGTGTTGCCATGTTTTAAAAAATAAAAAAACGACAACCATATTACGGAAACCAAAAAATTAGAGTTTCTGATGGTTTAGACAGGTACAAATGGAACAGCTACTGAAACTTTTCTATTTATGTCAATATATGCGATGTGCATTATAAATTAACTGCTGAACAAAGCAGTTATCTGCAAGAGTTACTTCTAAATTATATGAATGCTTAACCCATTAATTGATTTTTAAAAAAACTATTTAATTGTCATTATTAAACAATAACAAAATTTTAAAAGCAAAAATATGATTAAATAATAATGAATTAAAAAATAAAATATTTTCTTTATTTTACTTCCAAATTTTAACCTCATCTGTGTAAAAGAGAGTTGGATTCAGCTGTAGTGTATTTCTGTCCCTGATGTTTGAGAAGGAACGTCTTTTACAGAAAGAACAGGGAGAGCATCATGGGAACATTCAAAATCTTGTAAAGATTGAAGATTGTTATGAAATTATTACTTAAATGCATTCTTTTCTACCTGACTTATTTAATTTAAAGGGATATCAGGTATTCCTAATTTAGAGTGCATTTTCTATCTGTGATTCTTACAAAAGTGATGATGGAAGGAAGAATTCTGCATATTGATGTTGTCCAATTTTAGTTGTTCCCACTTGTGTTTTTAAGCTATAAGCCTTTAAATCTTAATGACTCTAAGTTCAACTTTCTCTTTGTTGAATTATGATTTCATTCTTTATTTTTTCTGGAGTATCTCACACTAGATGGAGGGTCACCAGCTTATTTGACCACTGTCGTCTCACTTTATAAAAAGTTACAGTTATACCTCAACATACGATATGCTTTTTCCAACAAGTATATTGCTTGCCACTTATTAAGACATAGGAGAGGGAGAAAAGCTCATTAAGAAATTTTAACATAGGTGGAGAGATAACTGGAGCTATTTCCAAATTTTTTCATTTCAGATCCTGGATTTCACAGATCATATTTGGACTGAGTGTTTCTCCCCAACTTTAGGGAGGTAAGACTGATTGTTACCGTTGATGCACAAGCATTCAACTATTAAGTCAGCTAATGACTCTGCTGGCCATGTCAGTGATGATAGTTTTTACATGATTTTATAGATGGATGCATCTCGATCCCGGTGAGGGAGCTTGTGACAAACCATTGTTATATGAAAAAGGGTACTTCTATCAACAACACCATCTATATTTCTTAATTAATTCGATTGTCATGTTTCTGGATGTTCAAGGTAGAGTTTCTCCCACCATCCTTATATAAAATTTGGAACTTTTCTTTGATTTCTAAATTACCTTTTTCTAGATGGAAAAAGAAACTGAACTACGTTATTGCTATTGCAAAAGATGGAGTTTATGATGTTACCAAGCGGTACACAAGGAATTGGCCTGAGGTAGGTACAGACATAGAAATGACATTCTTCCATTTTGATTCTGTAATCCCGTCATGTACAAGTAATTAGACCTGTGATTGTATTTCTCTGTCTGAAGGCTTTTATGTTGTAGGTTCTGTCTCGACGAAACATTACTACGGAGGCTGCTTTGTCAGCTGCAATCACCAACATTACAAAAAAATGCCGAAGAGGCTTTACATCTCATATGCTTTCTGTACTTGAAGACCGTGATAGAAGTGAATCTGAAGAACTAGAGAGAGATGTCCATTCCACAGATGACACCTCAGTCACATTGCCTGGAAGACAGAGTGGAGACAAGGAATGGCGCATTTCTAGATCAGAAATTGGCTCCGGAGAAAGTTGTTCATTGAATTGCTCTTCATGTCCTGTGCGTACATGCATAGATGAGCATGTGACAAGGATTTACAATGCATTTATCCCCCTATTTTCTCAATTTGTTGAGAATTCTCTTTCTAGAGCTAGAGTAATTCAAATCCTGAAGGTATTCAAAGGGATTCTGGTGGATCTTACGAACTCATCGTATAAAATGAGGAGAACTTCGATGAACCCATTTATGCTTCTTTTTCTACCATATTTTGGTGAGCTGCTTAATGCTCTTTCACTGAAGAACGAGATAGACAGTAATGGAAAAGTGGATATCTGTCTAGCTGGTGATCCTATCAAGACCTCTTTAACATTGCCTGTCTTGCTGGATACTTTAAACGACGTGATCGACAATCTTGACAAATGTGTGAATTTTGGCAAATATTCTCTCCCCTTGCCACTTTTGAAGTTGAACAGAATCCATTCGGGCTCAGTTGTTGCAAGTGGGGAAGACCTTCCCTTTGGAATTGTGCGTGATAATAATGGGTTTTCTTTATGAGCTCACTTTTTATAGAATCATACATGCATAGACATGTCAATGTACATGTGTATCTAGAAAAATATAATTAGGATTCATCCAAAGGATGCCTGTATGACTCTATTCTTTTGTTATTTTCAGGGAACATCAGCATTTGACGGATTTCGGTCATCTAAATGGGAGGAACCAAATGGTGCTAGAGGTTGGAATGATCACATAGCAATCTTTTTATGTCAGCCTATCAAACTTGGATAGAGATGCTCAATCCTTCTCGCAGTGCGCTCTACTAGGGACTAACAGAGTTAGATATTATAGCTGAATTGTTACTAAGTTGAGTAGATCTGCTAGAGTAACCATTTGATGTTTCAATTTGTAAAATTTGCCAACTAATGAGATTGAGTCTAGAACAATTTCTATATTGCAATTTCTGATCCAATCTGTTGTTTCTATGTTCTATGCAATAAATGGACAAGAATTAACTTGCCATTTTGTCTCTGTAGAAGGTTGTTTTACTAAATTTATTTTTACTTGAGACTTACGATAAGTTCATTGCCTCTTGTAGGTTCTTGGATATTGTACCGACCATCCGACAACCGGATGCATGAATTAGTGGCTTATGGCTTGGTATCTGCCAACGATGCGCCAGAGAGGGATCCCATGGATTGGTAGAAGTTACTAGCCTTGATGGACATTTTCATTTACGAGTTCATTTTCGTTGGCATCCAAAATCCTCAAACCCATGTGACCTTATCAAAGTATTTGATTTCTGTGACAGGGTTGTTGAAGGAAGTGACGACGGGGGGTTGAATTGGCATGTCCTAGATAAACAAACTTCACAGGTGTTTGAAAAGCGGTATCAGAGTAGAACGTTTGAGGTTGAATCGAATGGTTTGTTATGCAATGCTTTCAGGTAACTTGTTTAACGATTCGTATGTGCTTGGAGTTTCTCGTGAGTTTATTGAGCTAATGAAATGGCAGGTTCCGGTTTCTGTCTGTGAAAGATGTTCAGGCAACTTCACGCCTCCAATTGAGTGGCATTGACCTGTATTCAAGCGGGATATAAGCTTTCTTTAAACTGATGTCTTCTGACATTAGTTTTCTGTAAACTGATATCTTCAAAACCAAGCATTGACCCCATCAAATCAAGTTGAGGAACAAATGCAATCTTTGTCAACATTTATTAACTTCGGTTTTTGTTTCAATACTGGCTATATAATTTGAAGAAGTTTCCACGCATGGATCCTAAGACACAGAATTGTGAATATGTGAAATTATATTTTAATTTCCAAAGGTACAAAAAAAAAATTCAATTACATACTGAAAGCATTGGTGAAAATCAACAATCCGAGCGGAGCTTGATTATTTAAGGATGCCAATGGCATGAAGTGTAGAGGCGTGCTGTTAGTTTCTGCCAAAATCAGGCAACACTCGTCTAGATGATTAATACAGCAGGGAGCGGGAAGGCCCTGCAGTACACGTCCTAGCTGATATTAACAGAAGCAAAATGATTCTCACTCAAGACACATGAATGACTCGACTGTGGTGCCATAAACTTCCTAACCTGTAACTGCAAGCACCAACGAATAAACTAAGAAATTCCCAACATCATCAATGCGGAATTGTGCTTTGACCAATGAAATGAATATCAAATCCAATCATGCAGATAGAAATATGGTCAGCTACAAATCTTTTTTGAGTTTCTTTTTCGTTTTCTTTCTGAAGCTTTCCACAACACTGTATCGACATAAACAGAAAAGAAGCTCTCAGGGGTCCAATACGTGTGTTGTATTGAAAAATTAGGAATAGAAAATAACATCAGCAACAACTACATTCAATCTCTCTCCTTTGGGCTTAATGGTCCTCAATTTTCTTCAAGGCCTTCATATCGGTGGTCTCCACCCTGCAATTATTAAAACAAGATAGAAGTTCATGTCTGCAGCCGGTACAATTAGGTTATCTACAAGGATGAACGCAAAACCTCTAGATACATCTCAGATTAGACAATATGATTAGCGTAATTGCTTAAAGGAATCTGCTTTACTACCACACACATTGTGCCTTGGCATTCAAGTCTCAGAAATTGGTGATTTTCAAACGACATCAGATCAAAAGTGCAGCTGGGAATTCGATAAAAACAGTAGGTACAACTAATAATTGCACGAAACTGATGATAGAAAACAGAGGACAAAAAAGGACCCAGATGAGTTAGACAAATAAGTTAGAAAAGCAACCTTGTTTAGAGACAAATGCTGTGCCAAAGAAAAAGAGGTCAAGCAAACTCACGTTGTTCCGAAAAGAGCAATCTTTTGGACTTTGGTGATCTCAGAACCAGATTGGTTGTCCTCAATGAAAACTGTCAAGCTGGAAATTAACAGAATTAGCTGCTAGTGGATATCATGATATCAACTAGATGAAGTAGACTAGACAGAATATTTCGCATACCTACGAACATTCTGAAACTTGACATACTTCAAGACTACTGGTTTTCCCTACAAATTGTGAATGAGATACAAGCAATTAAGCTGTAATTTTGTTGATGCTATTTAAATAATTGGGTCAACTATAGAAATATCAGTATAACAGCAGCACAATATTGAATACCTTGAGATCATCTGGGGACAGAACTGCAGTGTCACTAGGAGGGAAATCATTGACATTACTACCATAAATGTAAAATCATGAACAAGTAAGATAAGCATTTCGAACATTTTACCACCTTCATAATCTACTAAGAAATTCAATCTAAATAATACCTAAAACCCATGTGCTCCTTGTTTGAGAAAAGTTTTATAGTTTTAGGACCTGTAGGAAAAAAAAATCAAGATGAGAATAATAAAAAAAGCATACAGAATTAATGTCATTATCTTATGTATGCAAAGTCAACCAGAAGAAGATAGCATTGTCTTACAAAATCTGCTCTTTTTTTTTTCTTCTGGTTGAACTTTGCATACTAGCATCACAGGGAAAGTTAAGTTTACAGATACCTTCTTCTTCAGGACCTTTTATAACAATAGAAAATAGTTTAACAACTTGCAGGAAGGGTATATAAATCAATAGCTGCTCATCCGCATCACTCCCCAGATTCAAGGCGTCATCCTCCCTATAGCCCTAAGTCCATAATCGGAAAGATAAACGAGTATTTTAGTGTTCACAACAGATTAAAGAAGAAAATTCCCAATTTCTGATAAAAGAGTCCAAGACACGTGAGATCGTGCCAAGGACTCTTGACATCTAAGTTAGCTTTCACCACAAGAATTTAAGAATCTCATTCAGTCATTTCAATCCCTTTTGACCAAATCATACGAATAGACCAGTTTCTAAGTCAGACATGAGCAGCATTTATATTTTTGCTCATCCACAAATAGCTATAAATTCATCAAAATCACCGAAAAGTAATAAGTGACCAGTCATCCATGATTAAATTTTTTTTTGAAGAAAACCGAAAACTGCAGCAAGTTACCTGCTTGAGAGCATTGGAAACTGTATGGTTAGTGCTTTGGTTAAGGCATTCAATTCCAGACCAGTCAATGTAGTCCAATAGATCAACCTGATTCATCTTGAAACTCAGTACCCAAGAAAATATTCCAATCCACTCCCCCAACGCCCAGTTCCCCAAATTCCAAAAGTCCCCACTAATTCTAAAATGAACCAAACATCAATAAACAAAAGACAGAAGAATACCCAGAAAGGGAAAAAGAAAAACCTGAGAACATGGCCACTTACTTGGCTTCTTTGAATTGCACTGGTTGATTCTGATGCCATGGATTAACTTCCTGATCAAAAGCTTGAGTCTTGAAAGGAAAGGAATAAGGTTTCGGGTTCAGACAGACGGAGATAGCACACAGAGAAACAAAGCAACTTAGACGACACGAGAGAGATTCCCAATCAGGACAAATTTTACATCTAATTACGTGCCATCTGATACGGAAAATATCGAAATAATTTTAATTTTAAACCGAGGAATAAAACGGCGTCTTTTTGACCTCTCTCTTTTCTCTTCGTTTTAAGACTTTAAGATTTAAATTAAATTCGTGAAACTAAAATCTATTTATCCCAATTCATCAATTTAGCCTATTGATTTGTTTTTAATCGTCTAGTATATTTACTCCACTCTTTTTTAAATAAAAATATATGAGGTTAATTTCTTACCTAAAAAGAAGAATAGGAAAAAAATACTTTAAAAATTTGGAATATAAGTTATTAGATCTCTAAACTAAAATTAGATAAATCATTAAATATTTTAAATTATGATTTTACTTAAGAAATTATAATTATATGATTTATATGATTGTGTATGAGGAAGAAATAGTGAGTTATCTATAAAAAAAATCTAAAAATCATATCATATTTATAGATGTCAATTTATATCCTACAACCAATCATTTGATTATACAATCATACAAATCATTATTAACTAACTATAAGAAAGAAATATAATATATGTTAATCCTTTTATGCTTTATTAATATCTAATCTTAATAAAACACGGCGTGGGTACTATCAAAAGCCAAAAACTTATGCAGGCATAGAGGTTGCTGTTAAGTCAAAACTGACTTTACGTATTGATCAATATTTTGATGATAAACAAAGATGAAGATAAAATAAAAAGCAGACGCAGAAAAGCAGAAGCTAAAAAGCAGACGCAGAAAAGCAGAAGCTAAAAAGCAGACGCAGAAAAGCAGAAG
>JANKOE010000003.1:48825585-48838194 GCA_026284465.1 Erythroxylum citrifolium
TTTTTAAGAATAATATATTTTCATGTTGTATAAAAGTAATAACTATATTTTAATATAAGAAAATCAATAGCTACATTATATTCTTAAAATGAAGTTGGTAACTTGAAGTTAACCATTTTTGTTTAAGTTCAAGTAATTTAAAAGATTCTAGTCTTTTAATTAAAATAATATTAATTTAATTTAATTTTCAAACAATTAATTGTTTGAAAATTTGAAAATTAAAACAATGTAATTATAATGTTAATTTGGGGTGATAGAAGTTTATTTCCAACTATATTCATTGCATCATTAATAATTATATATTGTAATTGTACTAAAAAAAAGAGCTTAAAGATTAGCTAGAATATACAGTGAAAATTTTGTTATCTTTCTTTCTATTCAAATAAATAATTACAGAAAATATAATTTAAATTTATTCGTGCTTATTAATCAGTTGTTAATTTCAATAATTTATCAACAAAACAACAATATCATAATAAGATTGCGTGACGTATAAATGTTGTATTCTTTTAGAATGAGATGAATTAATGTAAAAAACTTTTAAATGTTATAACCTTTTATTAAAATGTCTTGATTTTTTCAAAAGTAAATATAATTGGAGATTAATAATCTTAATTGACAAAGAGAAAACTATAAATGCACGAAAAATGAAATGAATTAGTCAAGTTCTTTTGCACTAATTAAGTCACAATTAGTAAATAGATTATCATTAATATTTTAAATAGCAAAAAAATTACGTGGTGAGAAATTAGTTAATATTTATAAAATAATTTTATTTAATAATAAGTGCAGAATGACCTAATTTTATAAACCCAGACCAAGAATGTGAAAGCCACTTTCAATCAATTACTAACTAGTTTGCAATGAGTTTAATAAAGTGCTCAAGCATGTATCACCAGAGAACTGTAACCTAAGATTTTACTAGTTTTACAAAAATTCAGGCTCTGAGTTTTAAACATACTTCTAAATTCTTAAGCAATAACTGAAACAGAAGGGATGCAATTGAGAATAGCACACTAACTCGGTTCCAAATCCCAGCACTAACTATTAGGACAGCAGAACAGCAGCTGAATCGCGATCCTTGAAGGCTCTGATCAGCGAGAGGGAAGAACACAGAAGGGGGTGGTGAAGCTGGATAAAATGTTTGGTTTAGAACTATGCTTTGTTAGAAAGTCAAAAGTGTCTCCATAATTTACGGAGAAAATTTGGGAGAGAATTTGGGCTTTTATACCTATATATTTGTATACATCTGATGAATGAAAATATACCGAAAATAAAACCAAATTCATCTCAATTCTAAGTTGGTATCAAAGCCTTGCCAATCCGGGACCGTGCCGCCACGGCGTCCAACGCCGGTAACGCAACAGTTGCGCCACCACCAACACCAACTTCTTCAACAGTTCAACAGTTCAACCTCCACCGACAGCATATGCATCAACACTAATACACAACTCCAAATCGGCAAATCCACAAAAAAAAAAACATTGCAAGATTTACCAGCAATTTTTGGAAACACCAACAACCCAACCCACCGGCTGCAGATCTCACCCATCCCACTTACCTCTATCGTCGGACAAGGCGGCAGCAACGTGGATCTGCCTCCATCGTCGGAAGCTTCGCGAAGGTGGGCGAGTTCCGGCTGCGAGTCAGCGGTTTCCGACGTCAGATCCACCACCGGCATCGGCGAAGCAGCAGAACCCGTCGCCGATATCTCATATTCGAAGCTGATCGGATTCCATCAACGGAGCCCTTGAAGCCACCGAAGATGGCGCCGGACAAGTACCCAGTTCCGGTATAGTACTGATGATTATCGCTCCAGTTCCGTCGTTGATGAGCTGCTTCTTCGTCGAAGAGAAACTCCGGGGATGTGGAAATGTTGTAGAGGTTTTGAGCTGGGACGTTGTAGAGATCTTGATATGGGTGGTACTTGAAGTACTTGTTGTGATCGTTTGAACCAGCCATCTGTTGGAGTTTTTGGGTCAACAGAAAGATTGGATTTTGATGAGAAAAGACGGGTCTTTGGGGGCTGTGATTAACTGATTCTAGTTCAAGGGTTTTCGGAGAATTTTCTTGGTGGGGAAGAGAGAGAGAGAGAGAGACGTTTCCAGGAGGGGGCAAAAGACACGGCAAAACTTTAGGGTTTAAGGGCAAACTAAGGGTTTAACTATTAGGCTCGGACTTGGTCTTCAAGGAAGTTGGGAAGATATTTTCTAAGAATTCCAATTTCATGTAGAATTGGAGACAAATTCTTAATTTGAAAAATTCCATTTGCCATAAATTTGTTCATTTCCACATTAACCTTTGTTTCTTTCTTTTTATTAAAAACACAATATCGTATGGAAAGGGTTAACAATGAACTTTATGTTGCCAAAAGCCATTTGTGAGATTTGTGAAAAGAATTTCCTATTTTTGATAATATTCACTTTCGGAATGATAACCAAACAAATAATAATAATAATAATATTTAGAGAAAGTCTCACAAAAGTTTAGGGTTTGGAAAAATTTAATAGTACGTAGATATACTCTTATCAAATGGACAAGAGGTTCTTTCCAAAATCGATAGCCTAATAACATGGTTAAAACGAAAGGAAGAAATACTATAGTTTGTGCTTGATTTGATTTGTAGTGCGAATATTTGCGCTTCTGCATTTTCGTCTATTCAACGCCTGTGAGAATATTCCAAGAACTGGAATAAAAGTTTTGAATGGCCATAACATAAGTGCCACCAATAAGAATCTTTCTTTCCAGGCCATATTTTCCAACTTTTATAAACAAAGCGTTATTCCTATTAGGACTCTAAGAATTAGTGAAATAATCTATGCCACCTTAACTTAATTCAAATTCATATGCATTGGTTAAGTCCTATAAAGAGGTCTTTAAAAGACAAAATAAAGTTATTCAGCAATGTGATTGTAAGTTATAACTAGCAACATAATTGGCAGTATTACTCAAATATATACAAGATAATCTCATTCTATTGTTTGAAAATGATCAAAGAATTCTTATACTTGCCTAAAATATTGTCACAAAAAATATGAAATAAGAGTACAATGACCTTGTTTTGTAAATGACTTATTAGCCATTTTTTGGAGGATTGAAAGGTTTTCCCTGTTTGACCATGTCAAACTGTTGACAATTATATTTGATAATCAACTGATTGAATTGACAGATTGAATCCAATTCGCTGATTTTGAAAACGTTACTTTAAAGAGCATTTTTTTCTCTAGCAGTTAAGAAATTAAGGGACTAAAAAACTATTATGTCCAAAAGTTATTACAAATTACTTAAAGGGATAGAGATAAAGATAGAGATAGAGATAGAAATAGAAATAGACAAAGATATAGATAAAGATAGCGATATAAATATGACATAATTTATACAAAATTTAAAAATTTAGTCATTCAATTAAAAATAAAATATTTAATATTTAATTAAAAATTTTAAAAACTTTAATACTTTTAAATTTGTTATATCTAATTATATTACATTAATTACTAGTATATAAACCCAATATTTAGGACCCTTTTATATCAATATTTAGTATATAATATTATTATCACTTGTGTATTGTGTTTAATTCAAATCACTTTAATCTAAAATTAATAAGCCAAATTTAAATTAATTATTTTTATCTAAGTTTAAATTTTAAGAGATTAATATAAACAATTTTTTAAAAAGAATATTATTTTAATTTAATATATTAAAATATAGTTTAAAATTTAAAAATTAAAAAAATTAAAATTAAAATAACAAAAAATTTACATTTCCTTAAATTAGAAATTAAATCGATATCATTTTTACAGACCCAATTTCATATTAAGCTCGTTGGTGTTGCATTTGAGGAAAAACTCCTGGTGTGATCAATTGAACTCATTCTCAAGCTTATTTTTAGTGACATTTTAGTGATCTCTCAAGTTTTCAGTTGACCTTTGCCAATCCAAGAGAATCTAGAGAAATTTTTAATCAAATTCATTCATTATTGAGAAGTTGTATTGAGAGGACTTTTAGTGTTCTTAAGGCTTGATGGAAGATATTGGAAAAAATGATAGTATTGACTTCTTTTGCTCTTTCTAAATTCTTATGAGAATATTCAAAGAAATACTAAGATATAAACAACCAATACTCATGTTCTTATAAATCTTTTTTTGAGTCATACCTTCATAAGTTATTTTACACAAAACAACTAATTTTATCAAACGTTATTAAATAAACCGTTGATGTTGTCCGTTGGTCAAATCAACTATATTAATTCGCGATTAACTAATTGCTGATAGAATCAGCTAAGAGCTAATGCAATCCGCTGATTGCCACATATGACAATATTTATGTGTAATTATTGCTGAAAAGATTCTATACTTTTATAATAGCTAGACTACATCAAAAATAAATCCTATATAAACGAAGAGTTAAATTTGGCATCAAATTTGGCTCTAAAAATTTTATAAAAATGTCAAAGTTAACAAAAGTAAAAGTCAGAAATAGTAGAAAGGATAATAGTTCTAAATTTTTACACACACACACACACGCACACAAAAGAAAAGTTTTATTTAAATAACTATACATAAAATATAATTTATCATGTGATAAATATTCATGAATGTAATTATAATTTTAAAAATAGAAAAAGAAGAGTTAAATTCACTAAAATTTAATATATTGCAAATTATAGTGAAAGTAATTATAATTTTCAATATATAATACATTATTGTTATCTTTTAAGAGAATAAATATATTTAAAAAATCAATATAAATTTACAAGTATAGAAAAAAATTCTTAATTATTACTAAACTTTAATTGTTTTAAAGTTTATATACAATAATGTTAGTTTATGTCCTACAACCAATCGATTGGTTGTAGTTTAATGACAAAATAATTAATAAAGACATTCTTTATATTTATGTATTAATTACATTTGATATTTTAATACTAAAGATAAAATCTCCAGGAAAATTAATGTGTAATTGAAATTATGATGAGATTATAATTATGAGAGTCAATTTACATTTACGTATTATTCTTAAATGTTCCTAATTGTAGTTTCATTAAGACATGATCTTGTTGAAACGGTAAAACTAGCGCACATTATGTTTCTTTCTTATAAAAAAAGTAGTTGATCCCATAAATTAAAGTATGGAAATACTTAAACTAAATGTGTGGGTAATTATTAGAGAATAAGTCATTGAACTGACCCGACTATGAGAATCCTAACTTGAATATTACTTATGTGCTTGTAGATTTCCTCATAATGATGGTTGTATAATTGATCCTTAGAATTGAGATTACCAAGACATCTCATGTGGGAATTATTGTGTTTTGATATTAATTATGAATTGTCCTAGGATAATTCAGTCAGTAGTAATTAGATGCAATATGAACCACATGGAGATAGTTGACTAAGTTAATAAAGGATTCATCACTCTAAAGTAATTAGAGAGAATATTCTACTATTCTTGATTAGTAATGGTTTATGAAATTCTTTAGCCAGAGTGAATTGACATTTAAAAAAAAGTTTTCAAATATCAATTATAAATCAATAACTAATTAGCAAGAATGAATATGATTGGATAAAAAGATTAGACACTATATCCGTACTCTGCCCAATTAAAACATTGGATGACGAAAGGATTAAATTATACATCAAAAACCACGCATTGACAGGTTAAGTCAAACCACTTTGAATTCCTAATATTTGGGTGGTCATGACATGTTGCTAGATGTCAATATTGAACTATGATTATAAATTGTTTAATTCGATAATTAAAGATAAATTAAAAAGAAGTTTTAATTTATTTGATATATTAGCAATGATTATAAATTATAATTCTAATCACAATTAGAATTAGAATTTATAATCATTACCAATATATTAGGACCCTAATGGGTCATATATTAAAACGCAGCTTGTGAAAGAAAAATCAATTTAAAGTTGGACTTAATTATAAAGTTTGAGAAACTTTAACGATCAAATATAAGATATTTGATTTTATTAAAATTAAGTTAATTATAACTAGAGTATGACTTTAATTATAATTAAGGAAATTAATTTTAATAAAATTACAAAACCACCCTAATGATTTTTCTATTAATAGGAAGAAAAGAAAAAGGAGCTAGCACTCTTATGTTCTTCCTCTTAAAAGTGTTGAAAAACTGCTATGTGAATACCATCAGAAACTAAACAAGTGAATAGCTCGTGGTTGGCAATTCGGAAAAAGTTTCAAAGGATTTCAATAGGAACATGAATAAGGTACGATTTCTTACAATTTGTATGCTTGGATGGGAATCTAACGGAGGACCATCAAGCCTAACAATTTCTACCATGAAGGAACCCATCCAAGCCCACAATGAAGCTATAGGTTTTGCTTCAGCCTTTCGGCCTTCGTAAAGCTTGTATTTGTGAAGCCTAAGTCAGCTCACAAGCATTATGAGCCATAATCAATGTAGAATCATTGACCAACCCTTAAATTGACATGTTGAAGCCTATGATAGAGCCCAAGACGTTTTGGAGGTTCAGCATAAGTGCTTGATTGTGGTTATCCTAGTCTAAAACCTTCCTATTTAAATAACTGACCTTCTATATTTGTAGGGCAGATTATAATGAATGAAAATTAAGAGAATTTGCTTTGCAATTCTTAAGGGTTTGAATGTTTTCCTAAAACATATCATAGGGTTTTATTAGTTTCCAAAAACTAAAGGGTTTTGTTTGTTTTCAAAAACAATCACCTATCTTTCACCCATTTTACTTTCCAACCCAATTCCGCAATTCCAGCTTTCCATTTCCAGAACGTCTTGTTTAAGAAAAATCATATCTTTTTTAATACTCATTAGATTGAGAAACTTCCTTCATCAATGTTGTAGTTCACCTCTTGATCTTCAATTTAGCCTCAAGAACCACCCCAAAATTCCTATCTGTTTGCTCATGAATGCACTTTGAAATCTTCTAATTGTTGAGTTTGCAGTTTCAGCACTTTCCTCATCCAGAACCAATCTATCAAGAAAATTCATAACTTTTGTTCAAGAAATCAGATTGCCACCATTCCTTCACCAATGTTGTAGCCCATATCCTATTCTACAATTTTTCTTCAAGAATCACCTCCAAATTCCAATCCATTTGTCCGTAATTTTCTTTACAATATGACTGTTCGTTTGTACTTGGGAAATTCCAATTTTTACAAAACTTCAACCATGTTACCTAAACACCATAACCATCACTTCCAGCCACCTTCGACCACCACACGCCATCAGTTTGTTAACAGAATTTGGTGAAGTCTTTCAAGAACCAAGCAATTACCGCCAAAAAGAGCATACGACCATGCCATTCATCTTAATCAAGGAGTAAACATTAGACCTCACCGGTACTCGGGGGAACAAAAGGATGCAATCGAAAAATCTGTGCAAGAATTAATGGAACAAGATTTCATCCGGAAGAGCGTCAACCCCTATGCCTCACCGGTCATCCTCGTGAAGAAAATAAACAATACTTAGAGAATGTGTATTGAGTACCGAGAATTAAACAAGTACATTATTAAGAGTAAGTTCCCAATCTCATTGATAAAAGAGTTATTGGAAGAATTGAGGGGCTCGAGCTGGTACTCCAGATTGGACTTACGGTCTAGATATAACCAGATCCGGATGAAGGAGGAAGATGTACAGAAAACAACATTTCAAACAATTGAGGGTCAGTTTGAATTTTTGGTAACGCCCTTCGGACTCACAAATGCTCCTTCCACTTTCCAGAGCCTTATGAATGAGATCTTTAAACCTTTTCTTTGTAAATTCTTATTTGTGTTGTGCAACTTCAAAATGTAGACCGTGCAATTTCAATGGGAGGGCAAGATAGTGAGACTAACAGGAAATCCAGAAGAACAAGCGAGGGAGATTTTAGGTAGGTGCCTTCACAAGTTAATTAGAAATTCTAACAAAAATACTTTATTGATGTTGCGTTTGTCATACCCCATTGAATTCCACATTCAACATCTTTTGTTGAACGATGATATTAACACCCGAGAAGAGATAGAAGGTTTTTTAGCAGAACTTGGTGAAGTCTTTCAAGAACCAAGCAATTACTGCCAAAAAAAAAGCATACGACCATGCCATTCACCTTAAGCAAGGGGTGGACACGATAAACATTAACCTTACCGGTACTCGAGGAAACAAAAGGATGTAATCGAAAAAGCTGTAGAAGAATTAATGGAACAAGGTTTCATCCGAAAGAGCGTCAGCCCTTATGCCTCGCCAGTCATCCTCGTGAAGAAAATAGATAATACTTGTAGAATGCGTATTGAGTATCGAGAATTAAACAAGTACACTATTCATAGTAAGTTCCCAATCTCATTGATAAAAGAGTTATTGGAAGAATTGAGGGGCTCAAGCTGGTACCCCAAATGGACTTACGGTCCAGATATCACCAGATCTGGATGAAGCAGGAAAATGTGTAGAGAACAACATTTCGAACACTTGAGGGCCAATTTGAATTTTTGGTAATGCCCTTGGGACTCACGAATGCACCTTCCACTTTCCAGAGCCTTATGAATGAGATCTTTAAACCTTTTTTGTGTAAATTCTTGTTTGTGTTGCGTAACTTCAAAATGCTCACCGTGGAATTTCAATGAGAGGGCAAGATAGTGAGACTAATAGGAAATCCAAAAGAATAAGAGAGGGAGATTTTAGGTAGGTGCCTTCACAAGTTAATTAGAAATTCTAACAAAAATACTTTATTGATGTTGTGTTTGTCATACCCCCATCCACGTACAACATCTTATGTTGAACAATGATATTAACACCCGGGAAGAGATAGAAGGTTTGTTAGCAGAACTTGGTGAAGTCTTTCAAGAACCAAGCAATTACCGCCAAAAAGAGCATACGACCATGCCATTCATCTTAAGCAAGGAGTGGACACGATAAACATTAAACCTTACCGGTACTCGGGGAACAAAAGGATGCCATCGAAAGATCTGTGCAAGAATTAATGGAACAAGGTTTCATCCAGAAGAGCATCAGCCCTTATGCCTCGCCGGTCATCCTCGTGAAGAAAATAGACAACACTTGGAGAATGTGTATTGAGTACCTAGAGTTAAACAAGTACACTATTAAGAGTAAGTTTCCAATCTCATTGATAAAAGAGTTATTGAAAAAATTGAGGGGCTTTAGTTGGTTTTCCAAATTGGACTTATGGTCCAGATATCACCAGATCTGGATGGAGGAGGAAGATGTGCAGAAAACAACATTTCGAACACTTGAGGGTCCGTTTGAATTTTTGTAATGCCCTTCGGACTCACGAATGCTCCTTCCACTTTTCAAAGCCTTATGAACGAGATCTTTAAACCTTTTCTGTGTAAATTCTTGTTTGTCTTTTTTTATGATCTCCGTATTTACAGCACAGACTTCCAGCAACACCTGAGACATTTGTGCCAGATTTTGAAAGTCTTACAACACCAACAGTTATTCCTTAGGGGAAGCAAGTGTACCTTTAGACCAAGACAAGGGGATTATCTTGGGCATTCTATTTCAGAGAAAGGAGTGTCTATAGATAGTCGAAAGGTGGAAAGCATCCAACATTGGCCATAATCCTGTACATTGAAGGAACTTTGAGGGTTTTTAGGATTGACAGGATATTATAGGAGATTTATAAAACATTATGGAATTATTGCGAAACCATTAATGGAATGTTAAAAAAGTCGGAGGTTGGGAAATGGGAGTGGAAAGAGGAGCAATAGATATCGTTTGAACAACTTAAGGAAAAATTGATGGAGGCCCCTGTATTACCATTACCAGACTTCACAAAACCATTCATAGTGAAGGCAGACGCATGTGACAAGAGCATCATAGTTGTGCTTCAACAGGATGGGTGTCCTATAGCATTTCTGAGCAAGGCGCTGGCAACCAGGCACCAGGGACTCTCAACCTATGAAAAGAAATTTCTGGGCATCATCAAGGTAGTGAAGCAATGGCACCATTATCTGAATGGGAGATTCTTCAGGGTGCAGACAAACCATCAGAGCCTAAAATACCTTATGGAGTAGCGTATATCGACACCTTTTCAACAGAATTGGCTACCAAAACTTACGACTTTGAAGTAACATATAAGAGTGGGAAAGAAAATATGGCGGTAAATGTCTTGTCCAGAATTTCCAGTCAACAATTACTAACAATATCTGTATCACACATACAAGCAACCTTATTAGAGGAAATCCGTGAAGGTTGGGAGAAGGACACTACGATAAAAGATCTCATAAGGAAGCTTAAAAGACAAGAAATGGGCTCTGATAATTATGAATGGAAGCATGGGTTGTTAAGGTGGAAAGGAAGAATTGTGGTCGGTTGTGATAAGAAGCATGGGTTGTTAAGGTAGAAACCACGTCAAAAACTACATCACTTGCCAGAGAAGCAAGCATGATCATGCAGTGTATCTAGGTTTACTCCAGCCCTTACCAGTACCTGAAGGATGCTGGAGAGAAATCACCATGGACTTCATAGAGGGCCTGCCATCATCAAGAGGGAAGTCTTCCATTTTCATAGTGGTGGACTGCTTCAGTAAATATGCACATTTCGTAGCCATTAGATACCCATATATGGCGTAGGATATTGCACAAATTTTCATAGACCATGTGTTTGAGCTACATGGGATGCCATAAACAATAATCAGTGATCAAGACCCCCTCTTTTTAAGCAGATTTTTGCGGGAGATGTTTAGACTACAAGAAGTTAAGCTGAAAATGTCGACAGCCTACCATCCACAGATTGATGGACAAATTGAGGTTGTGGCGCTTTTGCAGTGAAACGCCACAGAAATGGACAAGTTGGATAGCAACGGCTGAATAGTGGTACAACACGACACACCTTACGGTAATAAATTTTACCTTATTTGAAATTCTCTATGGATACCCATCACCACTGTATGTACCCTACATTGCTGGAGATTCAAGCAATGTTCTGATTGATCAAGTGCTACAAAAGAGGGAGGCAGTGCTCTAAATCGCTAAATTCCATCTAAACAAAGCAAAACAAAGGATGAAGGCTCAGGCATACAAGAAACTATTAGAAAGAGATTTTGAAGAAGGGGAGTGGGTTTATGTAAACTTATAGCCATACAGACAACATTCACTATAACGAAGACATAACCATAAGCTAACGCCTCTATACTTTGGACCTTACCAGATCATCACAAAAGTAAATAAGGTGGCTTATACTATGAAATTTCCTAAGAATTCCTCTATTCATCCTACCTTTTATGTGTCCCAGTTAAAAAAATTATATCTCAGATAATATACCAACATTGAACCAACTACTAACTAGTATAACAGAGGCGGAAAGAATTCCAGTAGCAGTTTGGGATATAAAAATGGTCAAGCGCCACAACTGAGCAATTACACAATTATTAGTTCAGTGGCAAGGAGAATCCAAGGAGGAAGCAATGTGGGAAACTTTATTTGAGCGGCAGAAAAGGTCCCCGTATGTCAATCTAAAGAATAAGGCTATTTTTGAAGGAGGGGATGATGTGAGCAGAAGTAAGGATCTTGAGAAGATGGCAAACTCCGAGCCTATTGAAGGAGAATTTAATGGAATTGAGCCAAAACTAATCCATTTAACTCAAATCCTTGGACCGGATACACTTAGAGCTTGAAGGCACGAAGACTTGGGCTAATTAATGCATCATCACTTAAGCCCAAGAAGATATCAAACCTATTTATTTAATTTTTCGGACTTCGTTTTATTTTGAGCTTCCATGTATTTGAGCCCAACCTTTTATTATTTGAACTAGGTATAAATAGTTATGTTTTAGGGTTTTAGAAGTTAGCAGATCATATTGTTTGAGTGTCGTCGGCTTTAGAGAGAACATTATTCTCTTTTTCTTGTTACTTTCTGAACCATCTTTCACTTATCAATTGTTTTCTCAATTGTGGCGTGTAGATTGTTCATCTCTGGGTTTTATTTTGATCATCGGGATTGCTTGGAATAAGTTTTCGAGAGGTGTCATAGAAATCAAACCTTGTGTATCCTTTAGTTTCTTGATTGTTGAATTCCAAATATCTATCCTTTTTAATTCCTCTAGGTCAAACCCCATAAAACAAAATATCCATTGAAAACATCATCACTTCGACGTCAATCTTTCTGCGGTGCGCGTCAATTTTGGTATCAGAGCTTGGTTTGGAGGAGGATTCTTATTCAACTCTATCAAATTTCAAGAAACTGCCGCCCATCGCCATCCAATTATTGTCGAATCGTCAATTTAGTTGTAAATTCACTTTTGGCCTAGGATTTCAATTTTCTTCTTGTTGTTGTTTTAGTTAGGGTTTTCAATTATTTGTTGAAAACTTTAAGCTTATATAAAAAAATTTGAAAAAAAACAAAAAGTTTGAAAAAAAAGTCAGAAAAAAGGATAGAAAAAACGAAAAAGAAAAAGCCAGAAAAAAAAGCCAGAAAAAAGAAAAAAAAACTAAAAAAAAATCTGAAAAGGGAGAGTCGGTTCCCCCAAAAGAAGAAGGAGGGAAGAGGAAAAAAAAGTCAACAGAAAAAAGTCAAAAAAAATCTAGAAAAAAAATCCGAATTTTTTTTGATCTATCATAATTGTTCTTTGATTGGGGTTTGTTGTTCTTGTTACTAGAGCTACA
>JANKOE010000003.1:48956040-48969542 GCA_026284465.1 Erythroxylum citrifolium
ATTTTATTATTAATTATATACAATTTATTATTAATTATATAAAAATATTATTATTAATTATTTAATATATTTTATTTATTTTATTTTATTTTATTCTATCCTATGTGATTTATATTTAAAAATAATTTATTTATATTTTTATTTATATAGAAATATATACAAACAAGAATAATGTTTAAATATTTTTTATTAATGAAAAATATAAAAATTATAAAATTATTCTTTAGTTGTTTTTATATATTTAAAGAAGCAATAATGATTATCCATACATTAATACCCAAATCGATTAAACAAAAGATAACGTAAACAATTTAGAGAGAGAGATCCAACATTAAACAAAGATAAGATAAGCTTAACCGTGCCTCCTAGGCATCAATTTTACCTTTGATCTAGTGTTGGGATGTTAGCCTTCCACTCTATTAATCTCCAAGAATTAGCCTCCGTAGCCTCTATTCTTGTTAAAAACTAAAGAGAAAATGGTGAAGAATCGCGTCTGTCCACTAATGTCCATATTATTCTGCTCGCTGTCACATAACATCTTGCCTTATATAGTAAAAAGCTAGGTTAAAATGGGACAGGTGGCATGAAACTAATAGGGATGAATGATGTCTCACAGTTGTGAGTGGCCGTGAGAAACCTTTGCGCATGCAAAACAAGTCACAGTCGTAAGTTAATACCCAAATTTAATTGTATGACTGTGAGTCTCCAACCTTGTTCTTTATTCATTTTTTTTCTTTCTTTTAATCTTCTTCTTCTTCTTGCTCTATGAAGACAATAGAATGTGAATCTCGAGAAGATAGCTCAACAAGAATGCTTTTGGCTCACTTTAGTTATTACGCTTCTAAATTGTACCTAAAATCAAACATAAACTAAAGTGAGTATCTTAAGCATTTTGAGGCATTAATCATTAAGTGTAATGGATTAAATGTATCAACAATTAAGCTCATATCAAGTTCCCCCCATACTTAGCTTTTCATCGTCCTCGGGCAAATCATCATAATCAAAGTCACAAACCAAAACTCTGACTCATTTTTCGTATTTCCTAAGAACAGATAATCATAAGTAAAGATGAATGATTTTAAAAAACCATGGCAAAAACTCAACATTCAACACTTTTACTCATGATCAATCAACAATCATTACTTTCAGAAACTGAGCAATCTAATGGTAAACTTAGGTAAAATGTGTTTAAATCAGAGAAATCCATAAGTACACTCAAACACCATTCATGATCATAGCATTCCACAACTTTGCATATCATTTCATTTCTCCACCATTAAAAGTCACATGTATAATCAAAAATCAAAGGACTTTTCTCAGGTTGTAACGTGGGCAAGGTAAGGTGAGATGTATTTTGGGTAGTGTAGCATAAAATTCATCAAGCTAGTGAAGTAAAAGTAACACTCAATGAAACATCAAGTGCACACGCTAACATTCATTCAAAACTGAGTACCATTAGCTATGATAAATGCAACAATTATATTTCACAGCTCAAATTCAGCTCTCACATCATAAACCACATTAAGCATAACACAAAGAGTGATCTATTTAAAACAACATCTACCTCATATACACATATCCAAACCACCCATTCAATACAACTTTAGGAGGAAAGACTAATTATAAATATTTTGCAAACCATCTGCATTTCCTCCTTGATAATTTTATTCAAACTCACACATTCTTTTCTTTTCTTTTTTCTTTTTCTTTTTCTCTTTTTTATCTCTCTCTTTTTTTTAATAAAAATTTGAAGGAAACAACATTAACATGGGAATTTCATTGAAATGACATAAAATATCATCTCATTAATTATAACCATCCCATATATATACATACCCCCACACTTATACTCTTGTATATCCACACTCATTAACAATCAACAAATGCTCCACTAGCTTTAAGACTTGGGTAGGACATTTGTTTGAATTTAAAAGCATATAATGTGGTTAGTATAAAAAGAAATGTTAATAAAGCTCAAAGGGGTTTAATAAAGGAAAATTCATATCAACTGGTAGGCTATTTGGCTAATGTAGCTTGTAAAAACAAATAATGCCTCATCATTTTCATGTTGATGCATGTGATCAAAATTTAGTCTTGAATAGGAAATCAAAGTCAATGTATACCTGTCATGAAGGTCATGCATAACATAAAGACAATGAGACTTATATAGATGTGTTAGTTTAATAAGGCTCAAAATCTTAGTGGCTTTTGTCTACCACTAGTTACTGCTATTATAAAGATAATGCATATTGACTAATCACAAAAGAAAAAGTACATGTTAAAGTTGCCATAGATTTTTCTAGTCAATTTATACTCTAACTATAACTTTATAGTCTTCAAAGCAATAGAAAAGGAGAATTTTTTTTATTTTATTTGTTTAATTTTGAAAACCACATAAGAAGACACATAAGCAACAATTAAGCTAAAAAACATGCATAGAAAATACAATCAAACTAAGATCCCCACCCCCACACTTAAAACTTATAATGCAAGAAATGGAGCATTTAACAAAAATAGCAAATGTGAAAATGTAAATAAACAGAAATTAACTTCCTTTGGGTTGCCTCCTAAACAACACCTTTGTTTATCATCGTTGGCTCAACTACATGTTGCTCTCATCAAGTGACAAAATTTTGATCTCCAGGAATCACAACTTTGTTCTTTTCCATTTGACCTTCATCCGAACAAAACTTAAGTTGATGACCACTTATTACCAATGTCTTCCTTGTTTTTAAACTTTTGATCTCTACTGCACCATAAGGAAGAATTAGTTATCACAAAAGGATCGACCCAATAAGGATGACATTTATGCAGAAACAATTTATATTTAGCGCAATAAAGAAGCACTTCTGACCAATGATAAAGCTTTTTGGCGAGACATTAAAAGTTTTGGTCTTCTTTTTTGTGGAAATTACTTCTTGTTTATTTGTATGTTTCTGTTTACAATCTTCCCACACTAAAAGGTCAATCACATTAATTGCAAAAATAGAGTGGTCATTATAGGAGTGCTTATTGACATCAAAATATTGAAATGAGTAACTTTCTCGTTGAATTCCACGTAAGAGTACCCTCACAAACATCTATCTTAGTTTGAGTCGTATTGAGAAATGGACTCCCTAATAAGATAGGTATTGGGTTATGGAAAGTTTCATCATTCAACGGAAATATTAGCTCATTTACCTGCACAAGCACATCCTTAATCACCCCATCTGGGTAAGCGTTAGAACAAACAATCAATTATATAGTAACATTAGTTTCTTTTAATGGCCCTAAATTTAAAGAAGCATATATAGAACGAGGCATAACATTAATCAATGCTCATAAATCTAGCATGGCTTGTTTAATCTTACTATTACCAATTTTGCAAGGAATAATAAACATGTATGGGTCTTTACACTTATGAGGTATTTTCCTTTTGAAAATTGCAGAAACAGTTTCACTCATCCTAATCATTTCATTACCTCTTAACTTTTTCTTGTTTGTACACAATTCCTTAACAAATTTTGCATACCTTGGCACTTGCGTAATCACTTTTAACAGTCAACCTTCCGAAAGGTCTCCCAGATCTCTTTATCCTTACCCTTCATATTTAACTTTGCTAACCTGCTAGGAAAAAGTTGAGGATTAGTCTTTTTAACAATTAGGAATTCAGCATTTACCTTTCAGCTTGATGGCATATCCCTTTCTTCTTCGAGCTCCCTCTCAATGTCTTCTTCATTAGCCATCCCTTGAGTAATTTCTTTAGCGTCCTCAAGCTTCCTACCACTCCTCAAATAAGAGTCAATCCCACAAGGAAAGTTAATTTACTAAATTAGTTTATTAATTTTAATACTTTTAAAAGAAACAATTATATTGTAATAATTCGTAATGAAGATACAACATCAAAGCTTATGAAAATAAACTTACAATACATCTTAGAACACAAATATCCAATTTTATAATACATGGTTATTTTGAGTACAATACAATAAATTATACTATTTTTCAAATTGAGAAAAGATTAAACACACATAATGAAGCACATATAAAGATCTCATCCAATTATATTCATATACAAAATTAACCTCATTAATTAGAAAAAATTCAAAAACTAAAATAATTACAATTACAAAAACCTATGAATAACACTAAACTAATAAGTAAATAAAAAGATGGGGGATTTCGATTTTTTTGGTGCTTAGAACAAATCAAATTAAATCTAAAAATTAAAGAAATAAAACATAAATCTAACTTAATATTTACAAGTGAACAAGCAAATTTTAAATTTTAATTTAGTCATGTAATTTCAACATAATTGAGATAATCCAAGACATTTAACAAATTAATTGTAGAAAACTAACTAGCTAGTTTCTACTCGTTTCTTTTCACTTTTAGAAATTGAACCAGCTCAACACATAAACATAAAGAAACACAATCAACAACTAAAATTTGACGTCAAATTCCAGCAATTCCATAAACGTTAAATTCACTATGTAATCAATTGAATTAAATAAAAAATACTATCCCAAATAATCAAAACAATATGTCTAAAATAAAATTCAACAATTAATGATGAATTAAGCATCAAAAAATCAGAAACAAGGAAAGTAAGGATTTTTGGAAAATTCATTGAATTTTTTTACCTTCACAAACCTCGGACCATTTATAAAAGGTCTTTGATTTCTCCTCCACTAGTAACGAACTAGCTCCATTATAGTGTGCATATGGTTCTCCAAACACTCTCGACACTCCTTGCGATGATTCCCAGCTTTAACCCACCTTGGAAGATAGAACCTTTCGGAGAACTCTCTTCTCGCGTGACTACTTTCTTGTTCTTGTCTACTGTTCTACCATTTTTATAGCCTCCAAAAAATCTCCTATACTTGCAGGTTGTGGATCTACGATAGGCTTTAGCTTATCCCTTCCATTTTGAACAGATTTCCAAATAGTTTTTTAGTTGTATATGTTGGGTTATGTTGGGATATCTATTGCTTTTTCGTGTTTTACTCCTGCTATTTTTGTTTCGTTTAATTTTGGTGTTTTATCCTCAACATTGCATTTTCTGTTTATTTTTGTTGCGGTATTTTATTCTTCTACTCCCTTGCATTTTGGACGTTACTTACCTAGCTTCTGGTGTTTTTTTTTTTGTCCAGTGCTATCATTTTTCCCTGTTCACTGGCTTTTTACTTCTACGTTGTCATTTTCTTCTAACTAATGCATGTTGTTTTTGCTTGTATTTTACCTGCTGCGTTTTCTTCTTTTCCCAAACTGCAGCGCATTTTCTCCTTGGCTTCCTACGTTTTATGGCTCTTCTTAGCTTCCTATGTTTTCTCCTTTAGCTGCTTGCATTTTGGTCTTGTTTTTTTCTACTGTTGTGCTATTTTATGTTTGTTGACTGCTTCTTTATTTTCTTCTTTTGGATTGAAATTCCCAACTTTTCTTCTTTTAGTCCACCAAGCCTTCAAGAAAATATTCAATATAATTTAAAACCATTTTTGAAATATAAAATGGATTAAGCAACTTGAGTTATCAATAATAAAATACAACAACTTTCTCCCGAATGTCCTATAGAAATGATTTAAAACAATATCAAATAGGGATGTAAAATATGTTATAATTTCTACTTGTCACCTTCCTTTACTTGTGGAGAGTCCTGTGTCTCTAATTTGTCCTCTTCATCCTCCTTATCTACTCCACCTTGGATGTTTTTAGCTTGGATCCCCGTCTAAGGTTCCTCAATTCTTTCCTCCCTATGAGCTCGACATATTCTCCTGTTTTGAAAGTTCTTCCTGTTAGCTTCCATTCTTGGTTTTCTTTATTTTTTTTTTCTAGTCTCCATAAGCAAGTGACTTTGACATCTTGCTCCACCGTTCCTCCTTCCTCCAAGAGTCTAATGACTTTAACCACTTCTGGTTGTTCTTTCTTCACATCCATTTCTACACATATTTTGGCATAGCCTATTCTACTCACTGAAATAGTATTATGGTCCACACTTATTGGTTTGCCAAAAGCACTAGCCAAGTAGATTAATCCAAGTTTGCTCTAATATTCCTAAGGAATATTATGGAATTGTACCCTTATAGGTAAAGATCTAAAGTTGTTCCTGTTGCAACATTAATGGCTTATTTCTAAGGTGTGAGGGACCTTATTATTAATATGCATACGAAGTGTATTTTCAAGTGTCGAGGAGATATCATTAATGACTTGGATGTTGTGTGTGACTGTATCTCATGATATCAATGCCTATATGTAAATGGTGTAATATGTGATTTATTTTATGTATGTTAGGATGTGTTGTAAGGACCTTATGGGGCTTGTGTGGCTTAATGTAATGTATGGAGTGTATTGGCTTATCGAGACCTATTAGTCAACACTAAAATGGGGTATGTATCATTTTATTCATCATGACTTTTTTTGGAACGTATTCTAGTGAGAAATTGATCGTGCAATACAAGCATAATTATGGATATTTACAATATATAGAATAAAAGGGTGTATATTTACATGTATTTTATTATTATTTCTACTTAGTTGGTATGTACTATTTGGCTTTGTGTATGTTTAAGAGTCAGTGTGAAGCAGAAGCATAATGATCTAGTTGCGTTTAAAGCGTGGCTTCTAATGTTAGATATGAGAAGGTTTCTAGATAGAAAGGATCATATCCTTCAGGTTATTTTCATTAATTTGTGTGACTTAATTTGATAGTGAAATTTGAGTTGTTAATTCGTCACAGTCACAATCACAATCAAGTACACTTTTAGTTTGTGGTATAACACATGCATGGTTTCTATGATAAGTTCCTCTTCAAGGTGATGATGGGCATAAGATTCAAATGAGAAATGAAGGAGGTCCTAGGTACTTATCAAGAGCAATGTTGAACCTATCTTTACTTTGAGTAAGAAGGTTACTCTCACTAATATACTTCACATTCCTAGACGACTAGAAATCTCATTAGTATTAATATTTTGGTATTAAATATGTATTTGAATCAGGAAAATTAACACTGTCCCAAAATAATGTACTTGTTAGAAAGGATATTCTTATGATGAAATGGTGGAAGTTGTCTACTAAAATTGACATTTTTATTATCATTAAAAAATATTTTTGTTCGTATGTTTGATTTTATTTCTTTATGGAAATATAGATTAGGCTTAAGTATTACGAAAAACATAGCACTATTTGTTGTGACATAAATTATTCTAAAAATTTTGAATCTCAAATAATTAAGAATAAGAATTCTTTTAAAAGTATTGAAAGAAACAATAACCCGTTATATTTACTATGTGTGAATTAAATGGTGAGACATTTCATAACCTTTATTAATGATCATTTCATTTTCGTGATTTTTTAAAATTTTGAGAAACAATAGAAGAAGATAATACTTTTTTAATTAGTTTAATATTTTTGTGAAAAAAACACTGTTAATAAATGTTTCGTCCCTCTGTAATGTCTCAACTCTGTAATTGTTTAACAATAATTCATAAAAAATTGCTTGTTAGGAAGTTGATTAGTTGTCTTTTTTCACAAATTTATAAAGATTTTGACCTCTCCTCTCTTTTCTTATATAAGATTTGCGTCTAGCTCTCAGGTGAGATGCTACAGCCTTGTACTTCCTGAGGAAAATGGTTAGTTGAAGGGAGAAGTACAACTTGAATAATGTTAATGCTTCAAGTGGAAGACCATCCTCAAACGTACACGTAACCTATAGTTTCGAGATATGTAGCTTTTTGAAAAGATGCTATTGCAATTGAAAATGGAGTCATTTCATGTGAAATCACACTCGGGTACTTGTTGATTTTCCCATTTAGGAAAGACGCTGTTGCAGTTGAAAATGGAGTCATTTTAGGCGAATCCCATAAAAGAGTTCCTGTGATATACTTGATTATTCATTTTATTCCTTGTGTTTTTAATTCGTTTACCTTAATCCCTGTGTTTTTTATTCTCATTTAAGATATTCCAATTGGATATTTTCGGACAAATTTGTCCTTAGATTATTAAAATATATATTTTTTAAATCTCTTAATTCTAAGGACAAATTTATCCGAAAATATTCAATTGAGGTATCTTGAATGAGAATAAAAAACACAGGAGCTAAGGTGAACGAATTAAAAACACAAAGACTAAAATAAATAATCAAGTACATCACAGAAAATCACACTCGGATACTTTTATGTGATTTGCCAGTCATTTTATGTCAAATCACACTCGGGTACTTGTGGATTTCCCTCTTACACACTCGGGTATGTACTTATTGATTTCCACATTTAGGAAAGATGCTATTGCAAATGAAAATGGAGTCATTTCATGTCAAATCACACTCGGGTACTTGTTGATTTCCCTCTTACTTCAAGACATTTAGGTTTTAAGTACGTGTTTCGAAAAAGGCATCAAACTGATGTTACTTAACATGCTTACAAAGGTCAGGCTACCAACTATAGGCTTTTGATAAAGGGAAGGCATTGACTATACTTTTAAGATGTCAATCTGTGAAAGTTCATCAAATAGATTCTTGAACGAAAATATGGACGTGTATATAGAACAATTTGAATATTGTTGGGCAAGTATGCTTCTAACACTGCAACGAATTGTCTAAGTTTTCTTGGAAGCGAATCCACAGACGTCACTTTTTGAAACAAATTTACATTTTTGTCTTACAAAGTAAATGATTTGACGACGTTAAACAAAAGACGTCGGCAATGGGAAATCATTTTACGACCATTGGTAAATAACGTCGTAACAACAGCTTTTAACGATGTTTGTGTTTTTTCGTCGTCTAAGCGTAAGTATTACGTGACAAATGGAGGTAACGTCGGGAAATGTCGGGCAAACCAACGTAATTACTGTCGATAAAGGCCTAAGTATAAGGAATAGTTAGAACAATTAGCGACGCAATACGTACATCATCAGAGAAGGGCCTTATAATCGATATATTAAGCGATGTTAAAATAAAATGTCATCGAATAGTACCTATTTATGATATAATTAATTAAAACAATATTATAATATAATTAATTATAATATAATTAATTAAAATAATATCACAATATAATTAATTACTCTCTTTTTTAGCAATTAAATATAACTAATTAAAATATATTAAAATTTGATATAAAACAAAATTTTATTTCTTAATGTTTTTAACAAACTAACTACTGCCAATTATTATAATAATAATTTTTTTACATATCCATTCTCATTCTTCGTTATATTCAGTCTCATTTTTATTACCATTATCTAATTTGATAAAAGCACTTCCTAAAAAAAAATTAGTTGTAGATTTAATTTGAAATACACATCATTTTATGCATAAACATGATCATTATCCATTTAATCTTATATTTGGACAAGTGGGTTATCCAAAAATATTCAAAACGCTATTTAAAAGATTCCATGTCTTCCTTGATGGCAAAATGATATTCAATAAGGTTACTTGCATCTGGCGTAAGTAAGGCTCTCAGAACTCAGAAGAGGCTCTTAGTACGAACAAAGCAGAAATTGAACCAATCCAATTGGAGATTACTACATAATCACGAACTCAAAAAGTGGCGGCGTACAGCTATATATACCACTACTGCCTCCAAACTAAAGCATCGTTTTGAACTACTATTATATATACCACTACTGCCTCCAAACTAAAGCATCGTTTTGAACTACTATTATTGGAGCAGAGTTACCTTGTTGGCTATAAATAGATGACAATTTGCTGGTACTTGATCTAAAAATTTGTTCCCCAATAGTGCTACAAAGCGTAAATATCACTTGAAATCAAATGTCAACATCCACACAGATAAGAAGATTCCATTCCAAAAATGTTGCCTAACTTATAAAGAACACAATTATGAAGATCCCATTAGTGCCCATCAACATATAAAGATTATAACAAGAAGCTAAGATAACTCATTTCTTCTTTCCAGCTTTGGCTGCATCTCCAGCCTTTGTCTGCACATAGGAAGTTATAGAAGTTAATAATAATCTTACAACAATGTGTAAAAACACGCCAAGGAACTGGGCCGAGAGAAGACAGCCTAGCTTACCTTCTTTACCCCACGAATCTTCTTTGCTCTGTTCTTTCTCTCCTTCATTTGCTTCCTTGATTTCTCTACCTTAGTATCAAGTCCATTCTGCCAAGAAGAAGAAAATAGTATGCGTGATGCATAATAGTCAACATATTTATCGCAATATTCTATGCCACAACAATGATGAGCACAATTTTACAACCACAATAATTAGCACCGTATTAATTGGGAAGTTGCATTCAACCAAAGTAAAAATTTTCGGCTTAGCAAGTGAAAATTCAAGATTAAGTTGGACAAATTTTCTTCATAAAATTCAAAGATGATATATCTCAATTACCAAATGTAAGACAGGTTTTATAAGATCTGATTCTAAACAAACTCACCCTGATGAGCCTGTACTTGGGTTCGTACTTCTTTGCATTTTCCACTGTATCATAAATCAAGCCAAAACCAGTGGATTTGCCACCCCCAAAATGAGTCCTGAACTTAAAAACGAAGATTGTATTGGAGTCCTTCACCTCATATAAACTCGCCAACTTCTCCTTCAATTCGGCCTAAGAACAAGAAATACAGAATAATTACAGAGTGGCTGGGTAATTTAACAACTCAACAGATCTCAAAGTACTATAAAAGGCTGAACTAAAGGACTGTAATCTGTCCCTTTTGAACCCTAGCAGAAAAGTAGAACTACAAAGTTTCATCAAACAACTACCATTCAGGCATTTTACAAAAGAAAGCAAAAAAGAAATATAGGCAGGGAAGATAGCAAATCAACAAAATGATTTCTGTGGAATCAAATCTTACCTTGGAGACATTGGCCCTTCCTGGATGAAGAACATCAATGACCTGCATACAAAAGCAGTAAAAGAAAATTAACTCAATTCACTTCATGCTCTGCACATCTTCCCCAAAGAATGAATAAGAAAACAGCTCAAATTACAAAACCAAAGCGGTCATTTCTATAAGCACCTCTTACATTACACAACTGGCAAACTGAAAACAAGAAGCATAGCTCATGAAGGCAAATAATAAAAGGGAATAGCTCAAGTCAGTTCCATGCCAGTTTCAGACATTATGAACCTAACTTGGAAAATAAAAGTGGCTTTTTGCCTTTCTTTTTCTTACAATAGTTTTACTCTTTAGTGAAGACTCCCTACTAAAGAGAAACCCAAGGAGTAAACTCTATTGATACTCCAAACTGCACTCCCTGTCCATTAACCAAGTACCATCTCGTACCTCTTCTTTAAAGACCACATAAAACAGGATCGAGACCATCTGTAGTACACTTGTTCATACATTGAAAAATTAAAGCAAAATATAACTAATAAAACCACTAATAAAAACCAATAAAAGTTACTTTGCTCTTTCCAACTAACTGCTTTATTGCATATCAGCGAGTAATCAGAAACCTGACAATCAAATCCCAATACAACACAACAAAGACCCCTCAAAAGCCATAAAATACAACAGAAGCTACATACATTATGCAAACCAAATCAGAAAGCACTCCCTTTTCCAAGATTATATCTCGGCTTAGGATCTACAACAAAACACACGTATAACGCAACCTAGACAAACCCGAATTGGGTCTAGAAACAATCACGGACATTAAATAAAACTGGTGTAGAGAATCAAAACCAAATAAAGATATAGCTTACAAATTGCTTCCTTGAAAGAAGGCGATTAGTCATGAACTTCCTAGTACGAATCGTCACAGCCTTGTCCGCCATGGCTACAGCTCCAGATGATTCAGATAAAACTCCAACTGTGTTTCCTAGGAGGCTGTCAAAAGAGATACCACGGGACGACAGGGTACGAAAAAGATTAAAACCCTAGGTTTTATAGTATTCCATTAGGGTTTCTTCTTCGATAGACCAGCTGCCTGTTTTGGGCTTACTTGGATTTTAGTTGGGCTAGTTTCACTTGTATTTAGACCCAGAGCTACTTTTGCTTATTCATTATTGTGTTTTTCATTTATATATCATGTCATTTTTATGCTCTTGAAATTATTTTAATTATAATATTTAAAAGTCCAAACTGTATTTTATGCTATAAAATACTTCGTAAAATTTGAATTAGACTTGAACTCATATTATATTTAAACTTAACTATTTATGTTTATATATACTTTCTATATAATAAAGAATTGTCTTTTTCCTTTCAAAATAAATAAATTGGAATAATTTAAAATACAAAAAATTGATTAATAAAAAGACTCCAAAAGGATATACACGTATAGTTCCAATAAAAAAAAGCTCACAATACATTTGGAGCAAGTTTTATACAATCAAGATTTGAATGTAGGATAACAAGAGATGTCTTACTGAAATATCAACTATCAATACCCAAGTTACAAGCTTCTATGAATGATTTAGTGCAACATCTTTCAAAGTTGTCCATGCATCAATCTAAGTTACAACTATAATTGTGTTGAATACTCTTTAGAATAGGGAGAAAGAAAGCAAGATCAACTCCAACTGATTAGTATAAATTGTATATCCCATTGTACAAACAAGTTGTTCTTGCAAATGAGGTGAATATTATGAGTAATGATTTGCTTCCTAATTAGGTATATCAGTTCATAAATGATATGATGATTTTTCCTTGAAGAATTTTCTAATTTCTTTCCCTCTATATACCACACTGTACAATTCCAAATGTGATTTTATGGATTATAAAGTCACCTTTGCTTAGACTTCTTTTTTTATTAATCTAATCAACAAGTTCTACCAATCCAATTAAAGAAAAGTGAGTTTACATAATTCTTTGATCTTTTTCTATATAGTTGAGGAATATTGACAATAGAAAAGCAAGAGATTGAATTAAGCGATTGATTAATTCAATCTCTTGTTTATAAAGGGTAAAATATTTGGACAGGTTAGAGATATCCTTAGCTTATCCATGATATTTAATCCCATCTTGATGATAAACCAAATGATAAATGATTCTTCAAAAAGAGCTTGTTTGAACCACACAACTTTAGGACTCTAGTTATAATTGCTAATTACAAGAATTGTTAGAGAAGTTCTCATATGAATGTCTCAGCCAATTAACTTTGTCCTCTCTGTTACTAGTGAAAGAGTAATTTAGGATATACTTCATTATTCGTGATCCTTTCACGAAGCCCCTAATAATTATATATTAGTCTCTTTAGCTGTAGCATTTTCTAGAATTACATTTCTTAAGCTTATTAACTCATTTATGTTATACAAAGGTCTCGAACTACTCTGATTATCATACTAAAAGTTGGTAGTTTTTCCATCACCAAGTTTGTAATCTCACTTGCTCTCTAATCTTTAGTGCATAAAGCATAGTCTAAGAAGTGTTGGATTTAGAATTAACATTCCAAAAATTTTGCTTCTTTAGATAATATGTAACATCCCACTCCCGATGGGAAGGGTCAAATAGTAATTTGGAAAAGGCCGAGAGCGATTAGGTTTGTTTTGAAAGGTTCATGTACACCCTTACATGGGAATAATGAAAATTTCACATGAAAAATAACTGTAC
>JANKOE010000003.1:48991488-49004730 GCA_026284465.1 Erythroxylum citrifolium
TTTGAGTTACTAATTAAAATAAATATCAGTGTGATTGTTTGTTCTGTCTTGGGTGGCATCCATGTATCCTCCCAGGGAGTATTTGGGTGTTACATCTAAACTCAAGAAACATTAAAGATGCAAACATGTAACAAATAAAAGTTAGAAGAAAAGAGGAAATAATGAAAGAATAACAAGAAAAGAAGCCAAGAAATAATAACTAAAATCAAGAGTGAACCAAAAAGAAGAAGAAAAAGGCTAAGAATAACATAAGAAGAAAAAAAACTCAAAAGGGATAAGAGTAAGCATAGATAATCAACTAGAAGAAAGACATGTTGAAAGGAAATAAGATTATAAAATTTTGGTTAAAAGACGAGAGCTTTGATAGAAAAATTAGACCTTATTTTATAATTAAGAAGAACATTTGATTAGGGATGGCATTGGCCAGCCTTCACTAATTTTTATAAAATTAAAAATATAGAACAATTTATTTTTTTAATTGGATTTAGATCTGGGCTGCTTAAGTTCAGGCTTACCTGAAACCCAACTCTTTTTAGTAAAACGATTTTGTTTTGCTTTGAATAATTAATTCTCGAGTTAGTCTGGGTCAGGATCTAACCTATAGGTTAATCTATTAAAAACAACTAAATTTAAACCTATGTGCAAAAATTGTCATCCCTATATTTGACTATATATACAAATTGATACAGTTTTAAATTTGAATTTAAAAATCAAGTCCATTTCATATTAAGTATGAATTTAAGAATTTTAAAATTAACTGAAATTTTGTTAACCCCCAGGTCAAAATTATTTGGGAAGGATGTCACGCGCAAAGAAGATCAAGTCACGTGCTAATCAGTCAGAAATCAATCTCCTCCCTCCAAGAAAACGACCAATCCTATTTGAGTGGATGAGGTTTAAATTGAAGGCCATTCCACAAAACTCTACATTCATTCTCTGTCCATTTCCTTTCTCTTACAATCTCATCATCACCACCAATCTGTTAAATATCTCTTCAACCAAATCAAATCCCATAGATAAAACCCATCAATCAGTCAGAAACTCCTCAAAAAGATTGAAGAGTTGAGATAAACCCCCTGTAAAATTCGACCCTCCATGGCAGCCGCTTCGTTGCTTCAATGGAATCCATTGAAATGGCAGCACGCCAATTGCTCTTTTCAATCTCATAGCAAACCTTTTCCTTTTGTACCCGCCAGGTCCTTCCAGATACTCACAGTCAAAGCTCAAAGCTTTAAGTGCCATTTAGCGAATCAAAGCTTTGACGCCTCTTCTTCCATTTCAACGTCTGTTCACAATACAACGTCTCTTATTAAGAGAAAGGCAGCCGGAGATAACCCATTTGATAGCATATTTCAAACAATCGTAAGAGCGCTGGAAGCCCTTAAAAAACCCACCGTGGCAGCTATCCTGATTGGGCTTCTGTTGCTCTACGACCCCAACTCAGCATTTGCTGCGTCCGGTGGGAGGATGGGAGGCAAGTCTTTTTCACGATCGTCTTCTGGGTCGTATTCATCGAGAAGTTACTCTGTTCCTCGGACTTCTTCGCCGGATTTCTCTTATTCAGTTCCGTACTTTGCTCCGACACCATTTGGTGGCGGTGGTGGCTTTTACGTGGGCCCTGCTGTGGGTGTCGGTGTTGGTGCTGGCTCTAGCTTGTTCTTTATATTGGCTGGATTTGCGGCGTTCATGTTGGTTTCTGGCTTCCTTTCTGATAGGAATGAGGACGGCGTCCTCACTGCTACGGAGAAAACTAGCATTCTCAAACTTCAGGTAATAGTATTAATTGAATTGGTGGGATTGTTTATGTATTTTTATTGGTTTTGGGAATAATTCAATTTGTTTAGTCATAGTAATGAGATATGATGTGCAATGCGGTTGCTCTATGTATTGGAAGAGATAATCGCTAAACGATCACTGGTTGAATCAGTGTTGGATGTTTTGACTTCTGTGAGAGACCGCATTTTTATTTCTGCTAACGGAAAATTCTATCTTGTCATATGTGAATTGATTAGTCGGTGATTGGGTTAATGTAAGTGGCTTTTATCACCTTTATTTCATATATCTGATTAATGGGATACGTGCATGTTGGATGGTGCAGTTTGCTGGGACATTTGCACCCAGCTGAGTACAGTTCCTGCCCGTATGATAGTCGCTACAAAACGTGCTAATTTGAAATTCCTACTTGAAGAAACCAATGATCTATTGAATTGAGGAATATCATGCATTTGGCTGCTGATACATATCCACAATCTGGCACATTATTAGAAAGATTCTTTAGTATCTGCTGAGTAATTATAGGAATAATGAGAAAACTTGCATCAATGCTTACCTTACTGTACTTGTCTCTTAGATTGGACTATTGGGGATAGGGCGGGCTCTCCAAAAAGATCTTAATCGAATTGCTGAGACTGCTGACACATCCTCCTCAGAGGGTCTCAGCTATGTGCTGACAGGTATGACTCTCTTTCTCTTTATTTTACCTTTATTTCTTTCCGTTTCTTTCTTGTTTTAAGTTGAATGTGGTATGTATTTTCCAAACTGTTTTGTTATAGAATGAGGTTTTCCAAGTGCTTTTTATGAACTTGTCTTGAATTTGTCATTCGAACTAACATTGAGAAGAGGGCAAATTGCTTTTGAGAGAATTGAATAAGGAGCATTTGGAAACCTGGAACACTGTATTTTTTATTGATGAAGGCATTTATTGAAGTATTCAACCTTATTAACTCGTTGTTTGTTTCTTATGAATGATTTAGTGTGCTCTTTTCATTTTCTTTATTGGGCCTTTTTCATGTATTTTTTCTATTTAGTGGCTTTTCTTGGTCAGATTAAACTTTTTTTGGCTTACTAGGATAATATTAATTTTTCATTGATCTTACAATTTATTAAACAAAAACAAAGAAAAAGAAGGCTGTCTTCTAAAAATTTTCCTCAAGTTTCACATAAGCATAGAATTAGTGAGACAGTCACCATGACCATGACGGGAAGTCATTTGGACAATTTTTTTCTTGAGGGAAGTATTGATGTAATATTCCATGAATTAGGAATTTATATTCTTTCTTGTATCTTCTTTACTCCTCCTCAATTTTTTCTTTATCTCAATGTCCTTATTTTATGTAAGAAAGAGTTCAGGAGCATTATTTGGAAACACCATAACTGATATTATCTTATTAACAAAAAATGACAATTTCACTCTACCATGTTGATTTTGTTGAACAAAATAGTGTAGTCCGCCTTGTAAAAATACAATGATAGTCTTGTTAATGATTTTTTTTTACTGGCAATGGATACATGCCAAACCTTCTCATATAGATCATCGGCAGTAGTTATTGTTTTATTCTATTTTGGTTGCAGAGACATCACTAGCTTTGCTTCGGCATCCAGATTATTGCATATCTGGTTATTCTTCTGTAAGTGGACAATTTTCTCCTATAACACCTGTTTGTAGAATCCATGTCTTACCAAAGATATTTGAAGTTTATGTGCTTATGCCAAGTTCTTTCTCTCTCTGTTATTGAAGTTCAACGCTCTCTTAACTTGTTAGATTTATTGCATGAATGAATAAAAGTAACAAAGATGTTTGTCTTCTTTTCACTTCTTTTGAAGGTGGATGTGAAGCGAAGCATAGAGGAGGGTGAAAATAGGTTCAATCAGCTTTCTATTGAAGAACGAGGGAAATTTGATGAAGAGACACTCGTTAATGTTAATAACATAAAAAAGCAGAGTACAAAAATCCGGGGAGCAACTGGATTTAGCAATGAGTATATAGTGGTAAGGTTTCAGTGCTGATCTGCATATAATTGAATCAAATAGAGGTCAATGTTTTACTATGAGCTGTTTTCTTATGGAAGTAAATATAGGCTAGAAGAATTTTTAGTCACCAGTATTACTAGTTCACAGAAATCTGCTTCTTTATGTTACTCAGGAAATGACTGCGGAATTAAGAGTCATATGATGTCTAACATTGATAGATTGATTGTATGCCTTTTTATGTTCCTTTCCTTCATTTCTTTTATTGGGTGATTAGAGGGGGGCAATGGGAAGGCTTTGGCGCTTCCATTTGTTCAATAGTCAAAGTTGATTGTGAATAGCTAGGGCATCTACACTTAATTTGCTCTGTCTCAGTTGCAGACTAAAAATGGTTTTCTCTTAGTGGAATTAGATCCTGAAAGCAAAGGAATGGGGAAGGGGTTGTAAATTGTAATTTAGTACTTTAGCGCCATTTGGGTGCAAGAAATCTTTATGATTTCAGACAATTAGATAGAAAGGAATCTGGGTTAGGCCAGGCCAGGCCTAGTATAGAACTACAGACATCTTTTTATATTTTAGACCTCAAATACAAGCTGTATTAAGCGAGTTCAGAGGCACAATGTTCTGCCTTATTCTTGTTGCCAAGCTAATTCAAAAGAAAAGATTACCCTTTGATCTTATTATCAAATTTGCATTAGAGCACACCGGAAAATGTTATTGAACACAAAAGCCAGATATCCGTTCTGGAAAAGAATCATTATTCTTGTATAGACCTGGGTTCTAACTCGACTCTTTGATAAGCGAATGACCAATGTGTAAACTATGCTCCAAGAGTATGAATGGACAAATGGAAAGGAACAACACATTTAGACCGTCATGTGATATGTTTTTTTCTAAACATAATGATAAGTTTGATGGTTATATGAAAGGACTAATATTAGATCATTTGTTGTTCATTGAATGGAAAAGCTAGCTTGCTATGAAAAGGTTCTCTAACCTTTTGTGGCATGAATAGCTTTCATTTTGCATCACATGGAAAATCCTTTCACTCCGCTTAGCTTTAAATCCAACCCTTGTTTAGGGATTAGATATAGTTTAACCAACCATCTTATTCCATGATATTTGAATTCTTTGAGCTTTTGGAAATCGAAATACTTTAATCTGTCCTATAGAAATGTGAAAATGTTTTTTAAGTTTTGGGGGGTGGGGCAGTACACTATGCTTTAAATAGCACCCTGGAAACATGTAATAGTATGTTTCAGGGTTGGTACCGATCTTGACAGCACTTTTAAAAGGTTCCTCATTTTATTTATGATAAAATTGAAAAATGATTAAGATTCAAGACAACACATCTTGAGCTAATTGGCACTTGTTTTAAGTTTTGCCCATTGATGTTATAGGTTTCTCATTTGCTGTTTTCAATGAAAATGATATTGATATATCTTCTTTTTTTAGCTAGGCAATTGGGAGATCTATTTTAATTCTATTAGTAACATCTTTTGCAAAGTTTTCAGGATTAAATGACGAGAACATGAATTTTCTTTTACCTTTTAGCTTTTATCTTGTCGTTTATCCTGTTAACATAACTATCACCAGATAACAATTTTGGTGGCTGCGGAAGGAGTATATAAGCTACCCTCCATCAATGGTAGTGCAGACTTGAAGGAAGCTTTGCAGAAGCTTGGCTCCATACCCACCAACAAGATACTTGTAAGGATGAGTATATTTTTCGTAAAACAATGGTTCACATTTGTTGAGAATGGGAAAAAGAAAAGTCATTCATTAATTATGCAATGATACAATTGCATTACCTTGCAGGCTGTTGAGGTGTTGTGGACTCCTCAGAATGAAAATGATACACTATCAGAGCGTGAATTGCTTGAAGATTATCCACTTTTGAGGCCTTTGTAAGAGTTTATAACAGTCGCTTGTATTTTTGTGTGAGAGCAGCCAGAGGGATGAAATTAACTGCTTCCTAAATTAGGTGCGTTTGTTATGTATAGAATAACACAATCAAATGTTGTAGGAACATTACACATGTTTAGTATTTGTTTAGATGGTATGTTCTGTACCAAACCTCCTAATTATAAAGAGAGGTTGTATATGTCTTGCAAAATTTCATCTTTTTTTTCTTGATAGTTTCAATGAAATCTTGCAGTATTGTACTCGTGAACTGTACGGACTACCAAAAAAAGTAATTGTTGACAAATTTTCTTGATGACAAAATGTAAATTTTTGTGTCATTTCTCCAACACGGACCACATCCATAGCCCACAGTTTGAATGTTTCTTGGATTGCCGTGATGATTCCACTTGCGCAAATCCATGAGCAGAAAGGGTTTAAAGATTTGGATGAGTTGATATGTTTTTTACATCTGGTTAGGAACCTGACAAGAAGCTGAAAAGAAAAGATGTTGACTGTAACTTTGTTGTTTGATATGATGAAATAGAAACAGGTGTGTATCCAGTTGTCATCTTTCAGAATTATTGCAGCAGTTGAAGAAGTTAGTGGTGTGTCCTTGTTAACAGAAGCTTTTGGTGGCCGTTTTAGGTGAGATTTCAAGAATGATCACTAGGAGTATAAGGCCAAAATTTTGATTAAGCAAAGCACATGCATGCAGTTCTCGCTACAGAAAAGTTCAATTGAACTGGCAACTTCACTTGCAATAGTAGGATGTAGAGATCAAACTAACCACCAGAAGATTATGTGAGTAAAGGCACTATGCCACTTTGACTGGAATGAATGAATGAATAATAATAACACCACCTTGTCATGCTGTGGGCAGTGGATCTTTGAAGCTTTATTTCCATGAAAAAGAAAAAGATGGATATGCTTGTCGTATGGGCACTTTTGTTTTAATCAACTTTTAAAAGATGCATGTTCCGTCCCTTTCCCACTTCTCATCTTCTAATCTTTTGCTTTTTGAGCATCTCAATCATTTACAATTCATCATATATTCAGTTGCCAAGTATTACCATTTTTTTTATTATAAACCAATCAGAAAAAAAAAACCACACTTGTTTTATTGACTAGACATAACGTTCGTGTTGGTTACGTAATTTCAAATTTTAGTTAAAAATCATACTATCCAGAGTCCAGACTATGATGACACAGTGATGACACAGGAACCTTCTAACATAGACTACTAAAATTTGAGATTTGACAATCTTGTGTATGACTTTACACGTTTGATTTGTTCCAACTATGATCTCGTGTTTGACTTTACAAGGTTGATCTGTTCTAGTTAAAACTGTGAAAAAATAGTGTTCCCCTGTTGCAGCTAACAGACAATTATTAATATCAAATTTTCTGCTAATAAGAATTGAGCTTGAGTTGACCCTTATTACTTATAAACCCTTTAATATTTTCATGTTTAGTCAATATAGAATATTATAACACTTCCCTTCAAGTACAACTGAGACTGGACATTCAATTATCACTTGAAATAAACACAATGGTAACCGGACTAGGCCGCTAAGACTGGACATCCAAATGAACAAACAAGAAATTAATCATCCTGATCAAACCTACTCTGATACTATGTGAAATTTGCAATGGGCCTACGAGCCCACACAAGAAGGAAAGTTAGACCACATAAGCTCAAGTGAGGTTCCATTATAAAACCAATTAGTAATAGGTGGAGTAGCCCACTAGGCTTATATGTTATTCTTCTTTCCCCTTTTTTTCTAATATGGGAGACACATGTGGGATACTATGTTAATTAACCGCTTCACCACAATAGCTTAGGCTGTTGTGTGAGGTCAACTTAATTGGTTTTATATATTCACTAACACACCCCCTCAAGTGAAATTCGTTTGGGCTTGAAATTTGCATAGCTCTACCTTGTGCTGAATAATAGGTGAATGGTAGGATTTGAACTCACAACCACTTGGTCACAAAGGCTCTGATACCATATTAAATTTTTTGATATGGACAAAATGTAAAGTTCACTAACAAGAATTGAGCTTGGAGCAACCATTGCTCTAATTGGTCGTACATAATGTTTAACGAGGTCAGAATGACATAATTTAGATAGACTTGCCTTCATTTGCTTTTTCAATGTTATTTCATAAAACAGCAATAGCAGAGTCGGTGAGATTATATTTTATCAAACTTTTGAGACTGCCAACAACAAGAAGTGAAAGTGAAAGTAATCTTCTTCCACATTACTGATTCTCTTTCTAAACAGCAATATAATAACAATAACAATGACCCCACGTACTCCAGTACCCAAAAAGAGTACCATTTCTGTACAACCCAATTGCTTAAAGGATAAAGTATAGAGAAAGGTCTGGTCAGCCTGAATGTGGAGTGATTGTGGACCATGAATTATTTAATGTTACCATATTTTGGTCATGTGGGCAACCCATGTTGCGAGTAGATCAGCATCAATGCTTTTGGAGTAGTACAAACAAAACCCCTATAATTGCTACAAGAGAGTGGGAACCACAAGTAGCTGGCCAAACCTCAAGAGACTCTCGTTGCCCATTTCTTTTATACACAAATATGGATTCCTGGTTAGTTTGAGGTGAGCTGGGGTTTCATATGGACTCCAATTCAACTAAAGGAGCATGCAAGTTGCAATTATTTCAAACCATATGCATGGCGATTCAAAGAACGAATACGCAATCCCCACTTTCGGTAGTTCAAGACCAAACAAGTAGTCAACGATTGTTTGCACCACTCCCTCACCACTGAATCCCATCTCTTAGATTCCCTTATCCCATCTCAATTTCTTATCTATGATTTGATTCTTATGTGACAGAGTCTATACCATGCAGCAGTGCATAAGCACAAAGGGGCATTTGATACTAATGAGTCAAAAAGGTGGTAACTGATTGATATTAAAGGCTCTATAATAAGTATTTATGTTTGGTAAAAAGAATCGAACATGTTCCTTACAAAGGTTATACATCAACAGCATCAACTGGGAGAGATAAGGTCCTGTATAGCGAGTGTGGAAGCATAGATCCATTGCAGAAACTCTTCGTAGTGACCATATCCTTTGTTCTCGGAGCCTCACAATTTCGGGACCTTTGAGTATCCGAATAGGGGCGGCCCTTATTGATATGGGTATGCAACTCGGGACTAAAATGCTTGCTGTGGGCAATGGATTTTAGGAGATTCCTATCTTTCTTCCCTCGTAAAAAATTCAAAGCAGGAGATGAAAAATCATCAGCCTTTGAAGATTTTGAATCAATTCCTAATTGCTGATCGCGATGCTTTCTCAATTCTATCTCATATTTTGCTTTAAGCCATCTTAGCTCCTGCTGGATTTCATTCTCATGTTTTTCTGCCAACTCGTTGTACAAAGATGTCAATCTATGAGAGGAACCAGAACTGGAACCGGTAAAGTCTTGAACTTGCTGTGATGGAGAAGATTGAATTTCATTCCCCTTCATTTCTTTTTCATCATGTTCAGTGACCGATTGTTCAGATTTTTCATATTCTTCATCTGAATGGCTTTTTCCAGAGCCCACAGGAGTAAGCTCACGGCTTTCGTGTTGACCCCATATTTCTTGATAATGTGAGCAGTCTAATTGGCTCAATGCGTTTGATACACCTTCTGTCAACTCATGATTAGATTCATCAGGTTGGCATGTGACCTCTTCAAACCGACCATGCATTGCACCGCATCCGTGCCGACAACATGGATTTAACAGGAACTCTACAAGTGAACCATTGGAGGTACGTGTTGAAGCACAATTATGACAGATAATTGGATTCGCAAAACCAGGAGTTTCCTCTATGCCTGGCCCTGGCCTCCATTCAGGTACCAAAGATGCAATCTCCCCATCAATCATATCAGCTATTTTTGTTACATCCTGATCAGTGATATCGAGTTCTGCAACCATTTCAGTTGCCACACTCAATGCTGTATCAGTTTCAATGTCAAAAGGAAAATATATGTTCCGAATACGACCTGCAAAAACAATACAATTAAATTTGTGATATTAGCTGGACATTCAATAGGACTGGAAAGGCTAGAAATTGATAGTTTCGAGAGACAGCAAGTGTAAATAGAGAATGAAGCAAATTGTTAACCTTCTCTATCAGCAATTCGGAGTCTTAAAAAGATGCCGCCATCTTCTCTTCTCTTGCCCTTTATACTTATGTCGACGTTGGCAGAACTTTCATCATCATGATGTTCAAAAAATTCAATTCCACTTGGTTCTATCTCAACAGGATGAAAGTCCCAGTCATTGTGTGCATCACCACCATAGACATTAGAGTAACTGTTATATGAATTAATAGTGTCATAGCTATAGTCATTTGAGAACCCATTGCAGTGTGAATTACCACTTCCATTAAACTCCAGGTAAGGTTGCCTTATAAGAGGACCTGTACCATCATCTCCCCCATAATTCAACTGCCTAAAATCGGAGTCACAACCATCCATTTTAAGGAACGGGTCATTCAACAGCTCCCTAGCAGAGAGCCTGAGTGATACAGTTGCCAAGCATTTCTCAACAAATTGTCTTACTTCTGGATCCTTCACTTTGTACAAAGCATCTGGCTTTTTTCCCTAAATTAGGAAAAGGCAAGCAAATTAATCAGCCACCGTCGATAACTTAACAGTAAGGTATATGTGCAAAGAGGGTGTTTGATCTTACAGATACAACTTTCTTGTAAATTTGGGCCGGATGAGAGCATTCACTGTATGGATATTCAAAAGTAACCATTTCCAAAACGCACATTCCAAACGAATAAATATCAACTAGCTCATTATATGCCTCTTCATAAACTTCTGGAGCCATAAACTCGGGTGTCCCTAGAGGTATGAAAGCCCCACAGAAGAAAGATAGCCCATAAGATATGATATTCCAGATTCTAAACAAAGTAATCATTCAAATACAAGTTTGTGTGCAATACATCAACTAAAATTTTCATCTCTAATAATGAAAAGGACTAAAGAGATCTCATGGAAATTAAGTAAAGTGAGCATACCAACACAATGAGCAGCATGCGATTTTCTAAGGATTGCCGCCAGGCCAAGATCTCCAATTTTTACCTCTCCTTGGTTTCCATTAACAAAAATATTGTCGCACTTCAGATCCCTGTGTATAACAGGAGGGTCATGGCTATGGAGATAGAGAAGTCCTCTCAAGATCTGTCTGCACCAATGCTTCACTGCTCTGATGTTAACTCTTCTATGCTTTAGCCTATACCTGCAGAAAGGCGAGAGAGGGCGAGAGAGAAGCCAAACCAATAAATTTAGGAAAGATTCAACAAGCAAAGGCAGTGGAAAAGTAAAAAGTGGATCTTGAAATGATTAGCAATTAATAACACTTACTGTCTCAAAGTCCCAGAGGTGAACATTTCAGTCACAAAGTTGATGTTCCTATTTGCAGTGTCAACCCAAGAAGTATAGAACTTCATAATGTTTTGATGCTTCAATGTCTTGAGGAGATGAATTTCGCAGTAAAGTCTCTCAAGATCTTCAGGGCTTTGTAGAAAATCATAGAGCTTGACCTGGTTCCAAGCGACTTCGATCCCCTCGTACTCATCGAATGCTCTGTAACTGCCGGAAAACAAATCCGTTAGTTACCTCTTCGAAGAAATTCAGACAAAACCAAAAAATTTGGCAACTTTTTGCAAAAGCATTAAATGGGCACCCACTGAATTCAAGGAGAACCCAAATTAAAAGCAGCCAAGTAAATCAATGAAGAGAAGAGATTAGATTCATACACTGTCTTCGAAGCTCCTTTTCCAAGGATTTCATTGTACTACAGATACAAAAGACACCAAGTGAATCCCCAGAATCAAACTCAAAACATCAAGAACACCCAGAAAGGGGGAGGAACAGAGAGAGATAGAGAGAGAGCCATACTCTGCCATATCTTCCAGTTGGATCAACCTCAACAAACTCGGAGGATTCTAACTCCGGATGTAAGAGACCATTCATTCTCCACAAACTTTTTAAGTAAAGGCTGGGTCTTTCTTTCTTCCCACTTTAGCTCTGTGATTTGTAGATCCTTTTAAAGTTCTTCTCTTTCTGTCCGACACAAAAATAAGAGCAAAATGGTTTTATCCTAGAAAAATGTTACGGACAAATATACAAATATTTTAAAAGTGAGGTGACAAATGATCAATCATTCACACGGGAGAGACTTAGAGAGAGAGAGAGTCTCTCTAGAGAGACAAAGAGTTAAGAGACAGGTTTTGTTTAGCCACACCCTCATTTTAAGAGAAACAAAGTCCAACGCCAATCGCTCCCTCCCCTCCTCTCATCTACTCCTCGTAGTATACAATAAAAAACTTCAGAAGTATAAGAAGGAAGGAAGAAGTGATTTTTTTTTTTTTACCTTATTTACACTGACAAGGAGGGACCAGGATGGACCCACCACCTCAGTTTGATTAATACTCTAACTCTAGCATGTAAATCCTTTTTCTTTTTTTTTTCTGTAAGCAATCCATTCTCTTCTTTTTTTAAGATGGTCTTCAAAATATCATTTCTTTTTCATGATCATATCATGATTTGGTCAAGTCATTCTCTCTTATTTTTAATAAATAAATAATTATCTCCATTGTGGGCATCCTAGTCTTTGCATATGTATATGGAAAATGATGAGATAGCTTTTGGAAAAGTCTTGCAGACATACTATACTAATCAGAAACAAAATGGACAATATGCCTTGCATTTGTTCCAAACCTCCTTTTTTTTTTTAAGGCAAATTAGTATAAATATAAAAAAAAATTTACAAGGCCATAAAAAAGAAAAACCTGTTATATACAACACAAAAGAAAAATCAGCAGTAAAAAATCAGCTACCACATCAAAAAGAGCCTAAATAGAACCCTCAACTAACAACATAGTCGTAAGGCATGACAAACATTAGAACTACAAGGAACTTTTTTAGTAAAAACTAACGCCCGAACGTCAGAGATAATTAAGCAATTATCGGTTCATAATCGGTTTGCTATAATTATTGCTTGTCTTGTCTAGCCTAATGATTCTAAAAATTATTTAAAAGTAGGATTTTGAATAGGATACAATTATATATATATACGTTTTCTTATGCTTAATGAATTAATCAATTTGGCCAAAAACATATTTCCTTGGTGTATTAAAAACACCCTGAAGCATTTTGAGGTTCTACTTAATTAGCTAGCTAGTTCCCAGTTGTACCAAGCATAAATCCTATCCAATCCAAGCCTCGTAAGACTCGTTGAACATTATCACGATTGGTAGCTCCGATACTAAGGCTTGTTCAACATCATTAGTACAATTAACTGGTCGTAATTATATTCGATGATTACATGTAAATTTGATGAAGAGGCATGCTTCGTCCCATTCAAGATCAAGATCAAGATCTCGGTAATGGCAGATATACGTTAATATATAATTTTCAGCTCTTTTTTTCTTTTCTTTTTTTTTGGTTAAAGGGACAACAACGAAGACAACTACAAAAGGTGTCTTGGGACCAACATTCTAGACAGATCCTCTAAAAGGATAAGGTGACACCCTATGGGTGTAGTAGATAAATAATAAACG
>JANKOE010000003.1:49010108-49026709 GCA_026284465.1 Erythroxylum citrifolium
TACATTATTTTTAATTAAATTTATTTTTAATTAAATAAATTTATTTAATCTCTTATTTAATTTTTACTAACAAATTATAAATAAAATTATGTTATTTTAATAAAAATAAATAATTTTATTTATAAATTAATATTTATTTGAAATATATTTTAATTATTAAATAAAATTTTATTTGAATATTTATATATTTAAAATTTAATTTAATTTAATTTAATTATAAAAATTAAATTATTCATAATTGCATTGATAATTAATTTTAATTTATTAAATACATAAATATAATGTTGAATTAAATTATTAATAATTTTATTAAATAATTAAATAATATATATTTAATTGATAATAAATTAGATTATGAAAAAAAACAAAAACAAGAAACAAAAACTAATTTTTATGGTTTTAAAGAAATCAAAACTAAATCAGAAATTTAAAACTCAAACAATATTTTTTTTCTAAATTTTAAAACAAAAACAGAAAATTAAAAATAAAAATAAAAACAAACACCTCTCCGTAATTATTAACAAATTAGAAAAGGGTAATTTAAGCTTAATCTTAATGGAGGATGGGGTTTGATTTGCGATTACGATTAATTATAGACAAGTAAGCGACACGTGGACTTGATTAAAAATAAGAATGATTGAGCATTGACTTATCGTGTACAAGTGCAATTCAAGAATGCCGTCTCCGTAGTTGCAACACAAGTCTTATGCAATATGTGTATAAAAAAAAAAAAAAAAGAAAAGGGTCACTTTCGATAATGTTGGTGAGCTCTCTTATTTTATGGCACGTTACGACTGGCTTTTTAATTGGGACACCACTCGCTTTTTCTTCGTTTGACTAGTTGGCCAGGCCTTTTGATTCCGTGGGATTCCGTACTGATTGAGGTCAAAAATATACCAACATTGCGTGACTTTCGAGAACCAAAGCCACTCCACTTTACCGCGTTTCTTTCTCCTCATCTTTCTGCATGACAGTGCCACTCTATTTGTTTATTCCTTTCTTAAACAAACCACTGGAAGGATCAACTTTTAATTTGCACATGATCTTTACCTTGCTCTATTATGATATTCAGCGTCTCATCATGGTACATTACAGTGTGGAATTAACTATGTAAATATATTTATTTAAAATATTTTAAAAATCGAACCGAAAGTTAAACAAATAGGACAAGAAGTTTAAAATTTAAAAGATTCAGTCGGTATTAGACCATCATAAAACTGACTACGGGTTATATAAAATTAAAGAATTTGAAATATGATTAAAATAAATTCTTCTTATTAAGTAAAGAATTTGAAGTTTAATTAAAAAAAGTATTGTTAAATAACAATTAATTGGTTTATTTTGATTTATAAGAATTGATTAATTAATAAACTAAATTTACAAAAAAAATGACCGATTAATTAATAAACTTATCACTTTTTAAAAATAAGACTTATTAAAATAAGTCGAACCGAAAACTTAAAATTTGAATTAGATAATTAGACGAATAAAAAATTTTAGTACAAATGCCCGTAATTACAGCCGTTCAATGATCTTATGATAATTAAAAATATTAAGGCGTCTTTAATTGGCGTTAACATTTTTTAAACGATCCATAGTTCATGTCCTGTCATTTCAATTGCGTGAAAAATAAATAATTTCATATAAATTATATTTTAAATTTACAATTTAACTTATTCTAGTTACCAGAATTATAAATTTATTAAATCAAAATCAAGATTTTTAATTTATTATAAATGTGATATTTTTATTTTTTAAAGTTGATTTATTAACATAAATTATCATATAATTGTAATTCATCCACATTGGATAATAAGTATAATTTTTAACTAATTATAAGATTATCTAGTGTCTAGCTAATTTTTAATTTTTAATTATTTTTGAATTAAATACAAAAAATAATTTATCAAAATTTTCATATTTATGTTAATAAAGACAAGTCAACCTTTCATGCCAAAAAAAAAATTTAATATAAGAATTAGCAAGTTAACTCTTAACTATATTTTCAATATATTAAAATCTACTCTTTATATTTCAATTAGTGTTATCGCATTAAATAAAATTTTGAATTTAAGATATAATTCTCACATCTCCAATCGAATTTCACCTTATAATTAATTTAAAAGTGAAACTTAAATTTTCAAGTCTATAGACATCTAAAAAACTATTATCACACTCTTATAAAAAACTTAAATAATGAAAACTCTAATTAAATTAACTTTCTCATAATCATATAAAACAATTATCAAAATCAATCCTAAATAATAATAATAATAATAATAATAATTCTATAAAATTTTCTAAAATAAGAAATCATGTATCTAAAGAGAACATAATTCAATCATTCAACTTGATCACTTTTTATGTCTTGAAATTATATAAAATAGTTTATTATATTGTCAAATAAGAGATAACTAAATAAATAAAATAAGATTTTATCTCTATCTCTCACTATATCCCAATTTAGTTTTGAAGTAACTATAAGTAGTCACTCATACTTGAAATCACAATCCCCAAGTCTGTAATTCTCTATATGCCCACAAATCATATTACCTATACACAATTCACATAAACACAACTCTTAAATTTTTTAAAAAAATTAATAAGATCTTAAATCCGTCTAATGCCCTAAATTAGGGTTTTTTTTTACTGATATACCAAAAAACAAAAATAGAAAGTTGTCAAATGTCAATTAACATCCAATAAATCATTTAATATACAATAATCTCTTAGTTGTTCAAAATTTTCCGCTTTACGAGAGTTGGAAAATAAACATCAATTGTACACGTTCTTTCCTCTATATTATACAAAAAAATTATTTCCATGGTTTGAACATATGACCTTGTACATCAGTACTGCTATTGTTTTTATTAGATCTATGTGAAGATAAAAGATATAAGAACATTTGATATTTTATAATATTATTTAAAAGTATAAAAAAAATTAATCAACTTCATGGGAGTAAAATTTTTAATAAACAAAATTTATATCATACAAAGTATGAGTTTAGGTAGAAAGTTTGTCCATTTGTTTCTTCATCTGAGATGGGCTGTGTGTGTTGTGTTTCTTCTACCTACCGAGGATGGATCCCCACTGGTGAGTACATAAGTGTGCATGTGGGATGAGCTTTAGGTGCACCCTAACTCCCAAACACCGCACATGCTCTCCCTCTCAACTCAACACATCTAACCATTATCTTCCTAACCACTTTTGATTATTGGGTAATCTTGTAATTCTAATCTAGGATTAATTATTAAGATTTAATCCTCCCACCTTTTAACTTTTGTATGGATTGTAACTTTGATGAATATTAATTCATTCCTATTCGTTGTTACGATGTTCCATATTCAAATAGCGGAGATTCACGAAGAAGTCTCACGCTATTTACTAGTGAGTGAGAGTTTGATTTGATGGTAACATTTCATGCGAGACTAATCAAAATTAAGATATGCCAAATCAATTCCAAATCTAAGATTGGTTCTTGGTTAAATTAATAAGAATCACCTTGGGTGAAAGTTATGTTTATATTTGTATATTTGCCTAATGATTGCATCTCAGTTTTGTTCACATTTGTCACTATTAACTCTAATAATCCCTTATTTCTTTATTTTAGTTTGTGAAAATTTTAAAGAAAAGCATAAAGTTTTAACTTCTTTTTCTATCGAGTCAACTGACAACAGGTACGGAAAATAGGGGAATAGATCTTCTGTTTCAATTAATCAATTCTTATTCTATTCTATTAAATATCATCCACATATTTATGTAAGATTTATATAAGTATACGGTTAAAAATAACATAATTGGAACATTAAAAATGGCACAAAGTATCTAGTATTTTTCCTTTTTAATATATACAACGAAAGACAACTTGTAGTTGGAAGTTAGTTTGGGCTGAGTTAAAGAGAAAATGGAATAGAGAAAAGTAAATTGGACTTAATAATAAGGCCTAGTCCAGTGGATTACTTGACTTAGAACTACAGATGAAACAACCCAAGTAGTAGCAGGGCTTCCATCCTACATCCCCTCGTATAAAATAAGAAAACGATACAAATTGCTCACAAGTCAGAAAGCTCAAAGCTGCAAGGAGTTATTTTATTTTGTAGGTAGAAGCTGTTTTCTTTCTTTTTATTCTATTAAGATAAGAAGAATAATTAGTAATATTATCATTTTTTATTAACTTATAAGAAATAATATAAAAAGTGGATAATTTTTTATCTCTCATTTATAAAATTTCATTTTTATTTTTTATTTTAATCACCAATCTCAAACCATAAAAGATGAGAAGATTAAATTAATATCGAAACAAGAAAAAAAAACCCTTTCAAATTTAGGTGAGCTGAAAAAAAACATCCCTTTTTAGGTTAACTTTTTGTTAATCTTGTTCCTAATATTTATTTATCTCCTTAAAAAAAATTTAATGCATTTTCAAAGAAATTCTTTTTTCTCTATCTTTTTAGGATAAAAATATTTCTTTTTTTTTAATTAGAAAGAAACAAACACTACAGATTATATGATGAGATGTGGGAGACTAATCCCAATCATATCCTCTATGAGAATTGAGGTGCACCCGGAGGGTGCAAATACAAAAGTGGTAACTTTTCTGTCAAAATTAACAGCAAAGTTTGTGAGCCAGTCTGTACATCAATTTCTTTCACGGTAAGTACGACGGGGGATCACGACCCAGTTGCAATTAAGTAAGTCATTAATGCCGATGATGAGAAGATTTTGCGACGTGGCCTCAGCATAATCTGAGAGTCCAACTCGAGTTCGATCTTGCGGTGGCCGAGGTCCCACGCCAGATTTCTATTATTAAAGCACGTCCTTGAAGACAAATAGAACAATTCTAACCATTAACGTGTAGAGTGGATTGGAAGACCAGGACCACCTTATTTATGACAAAAGACTGAACTAATCGTTACCATTAGGCTAGAAGAGGGCCCAAATTTTATGATTGGTATGAATATATCCAATAAAATCTCACCTTTTCAAATCCTATTTACAGATTTTAGGTATCTATCACTATTCAATAGTCCACGCGTTAAAGTTTGTACTAAATTATTTTATTACATTAGGCATAATGCGATCCCATTTATATCTTTAGGCCAAGTTGTTCTATCCTATAAGATGCCTTTCTATCAACGAGGATATTAGTCACTGAGTCCGCCAGTAAATATCCTGAACAAAGACAAAAAAAAATATGCCCGCTAAAAAATAAATTTAATTGGATAGCCCTAAAGTTATAATTATGAGAATCCACTTATGCTATTTCCTTATGAAAAAAACTAATATCAAAACCAGAAGTCGCCATCATGTCTACCAGTTGTGTATATGAGTTAGCCAAAGGCCAGTGCAAGTGCAACCCAGCTCAGACTTACTTGAAACCCTTTTTAGAGGCGCAATTCAAGGAAGACACACATGAGTAAGTGACTAACTTTACTTACTTATCATTCTGCCTCGTGCTTTCATCATTTGGAATCACTTTCCCGACAGCTTTCATCATAAAGTTGATTATTACTTCTCTTTTCAATCTTTTAATCAACAATAGTAAGACCGTAAAAACCCAACCATTCAAACTACATAGTCCCAGACACACAAACACACAATACACATCCCTTTTGCTCTCTCAAACTGAGCTTGTCATCAATGAACATGGTGTTCCCCGCATGTTTCAGTCACTCCAACACACTCTCAAGTGCCACTAACCATCTGCCTCAAAACCTCACAACATGCATATACCAAACTCAATTCTGCAACTCACCCACATACCTCACACTCACCTGGTCTAAAAACACGTTCTCTCACTCCTTGACTATCTATGCTTCTGACTCCTTCACCTTCACAATCACTCTAAACCCATCAACCTTCTCCTTCTTTAAAACCCGTCATGGCTCCAAAACCATCTACTTGACGCACCATCATTACCAAAGAATCAAGCTGTACTGGGACTTCACTCGTGCCCAGTTTCCCCACAACTCGGCTGAGCCTGAATCCTGCTTTTACCTTGCAGTTTCTTGCAATGCCAGGTTAGAGTTCTTTCTTGGTGATCTTTACACAGAGTTGACTCGACGATCAGGGTTAATCATGACCTGTCAAATGACAGAACCGACATTGCTATCTACGAGAGAGCATGTGTTTGGTCGTAAAAATTATGTGTCCAGAGCGAATTTCTTGGGGTCAAAGCATGAAATAGCAATAGAGTGCAACGGGGACGTACTTACGGTAAAAGTTGACGGAGAAGTTGCTCTTGTTGTAAAGAGGTTAGCATGGAAATTTAGAGGCAATGAGAGGATTTTCGTTGGTGGGATTGAGGTAGAGTTCTATTGGGATGTGTTCAACTGGGTAGATAGCAACGGTTTCAACGGTAACAACATGAATGGCCATGGGGTGTTTATATTCCAAGTTGGTGATGGTGGGGTGTGGCCGGAGATGGTTGGTCCTGAGAAGAGGCTGATGAGGAAGAGTATGTCGTCTATGGAGCACACGTCAACGCCGGCAATGTTGTTGCCGCCGTCGCCGTCATGCGTTAGTGTTTTGCAGTGGGCTGAGGAGAGTAGTGATTGCGGCAGAAGTTCATGTTCTTCATCCACCAAGTCAGGTGGCAGCAATAATGCAGGCTTTTCTTTATTGTTGTATGCTTGGAGGAGAGACTGATTCATCTTATGGGGGTGCTTGATTCTTTTTCATAACTTCTGCTGTTTAATCCGATATGTTGTGTAAATTATGAAAAGTTTCTGATTACTCTAATTAGGGTTCTTCAAATGTTTTTCCGGTTTCCTTTACACTTGGCTAAAGAAGTTGCCATGGTGATTAGAGAGAATCGGGCTATTACATCAGAAATGGGGTATGGTTGAATCAGGTTTAACTGGTCTTACATAAAATGATGACATTTTGAAACAGCACTCTAGCTCAGACACTAATCAACCAGTTCTTTGAGCATCAGTTTTCACTTATATTAATGCTGATTTATATTTGTTAACTCATCCAACAAAAAAGGAACATCTTTCTTTCGAGTCTAGATCTTCTGTCCAGTTTTATGGTGTCTTATTCTGGCTTATAAATCTCAGCTATTCATTTATGTAGATCTCGCATAAATAAATGGTTGAGATTCGTAGAATAGAATAAAACACCGTAAAATTGGACAGATATCTTGTCTTTTTTTATACACAGATATGACACAACTCCCAGTTTCACTCAAAAGGAACATACGCATAGCAAGCAAGTTCAAAAGCCTACTTATTAGGCCCACAAAAGCAACGAAGAAAAGACTAAACAAATATTATAACCATGCGCGCATGCATGATGCACCCACCACCACCACCATCACAAGCGAAACCACAGTGCTCGGATTCTTATTCTTGTATATCAAATTACTGAAAAATCTAAGCCTTGCCAATTGCCATTTTGTCATGCACTTTCTGCGCCACGTTATGAGTAGTGATTGCTTGTTCTATCTGCCAATATTCCTGTCATCATCGTGCCATGTCATGTTTTTTGTCCTTTGTAATCATATACCAACACTGGTTTTTAATATACTTGGAAAGATGGAGAGGAAAAGGGACATGAGTATATAGAGTCTAGAGATAGTCATTAGTGTATAAAACATTACACTAAAATGCAATCCAGCCATGCATATGCACCTCAATTCTCAAAGTGTATAAAACAATACACTTATACATACTAAAATGCATTAGTGTCAACAATTGAGTAACTTTTCTTATCAGAAGGCATAAAGTAGATGCTACTAGCTATCAAAACTCAAAAGCCAGAAAATACTGGAGGAAGATTAGCTGTCAAAAATCAAATCATTAAAAAGTTGATACTTATATCTACTAACATAAACCAAAAAGATAGTTCACTTCGTGTCTTTACCCGTCTGTAGCAAAACATCTTTAAGTTAGTTATGACATGAACTTTACAATGGTTTGAGATTTCTAGTGAGTGCATACATTCAATCACGAAGATTCCAAGAGCCCCAAGAAAAAATTTGGCCAATTGCTTGGAGTGCAGAAACATTCCAGCTCTCCACGTGCTTCACAATCTGCAAATAATAAACATCAAGTCATCAACCATTTAAAAGTTTTGGCATCTCCAATTTTAAAACCAGATTTTCATAGACTAAACATGTTCTACTCACCTTAAACTTGTCATCCAATTCGTACAATGTTCTTCCATCAATCAAAATGAGAGGCTTCCATGGAAATTTTAGGTAGGTTCTGCTAATCAGAAAATCCAGTTCAGGAGCATTGATTAAGTAGGAGGTGTAGTTGATACTATAAGATGATAAAAAAGTGACTGGAGAACAGAAACCAAATAACTGGTCAAGTGAAAAAAAGGCAGAGCAAGGCACCGCATATTTGGTAAATTTCTCCTATTCCTGGAACAAGTGTGTGCAGCAACTAACCAGAATCCATTAACCTCTCACACATAACCTCTCACACATGTGAGCGATATAAATTCAAATGGGCGTATGAGGACATGTAGCAAGAATTAGGATTTCTAACTGAATGAATTGGATACCCCACAAAAAATTCTCTCTTATATCAAATATCAACATTACCCTAGTACCTTCTCATGTAAATGGAAAACAAACACAGGCTTGACGTTCATATAGAGCACGAGAAAAATAACCAAGCATTCAAGAATTTTAGTAACGACATACTTTTGAAATAGAAAGAAAAAAGAAAACTCAATATAATGCACTCTTTCAATGGTTGAGCACAGCACGAGACATGGGTGTGACCTAGGACATGCTCAATTTTGAGAGTTAGAGGTGAAGACATGAGCCTGTCGAAGTGGAGGATGTGTTTCTGTAGAAGACAATGTCTGAGATAAGATCATGTCAAATACTATGTCCAAGTGCACAAAGAAGCTGAGAGTATCTACAATTTGGGAACACTAAACCCGTTTCAATGTATAAGGAGAAGCGGTGAGATCCGCCACCTGGAACACGGTTGTGTCCTATGTTGTGCCCATGATAAACAACTTTATCTAAAAATGCATTTTTGGTGAAGTACAAACTCTTTGAGGATTCTATGACTTATCAGAACCATGTTTAAGTTAAGACTGACCTTGATAAAACAGGCAAGTTGTGTTGAATTGTACCAACTAAAGTTTATAATTAACTATAATTATATAAACCTATATAAAGGAAATTTGAATTCTTCATCAAGAGGAGAGTTTCGATAGATCAATAGACAACAGCTGCTTTGGGTTTATGAAGATGTAACCACACACCCAATTGGCTAAACCTTATTAAGATCTTCACGTTAGTCGTTTGTTTGTTTTTTTCCCATACAAATCTACTCTTGTTGCATACACATTATTTCTTAACAAGTGGTATCAAAGCGTAATTAAGGCAAGAATGACATTGATTGCAATATTTGAAGTGGGAAGTTCAATAGAATTGAGAACTTCAAACAGTGAGTTTCAAGCGTGAGTATTTGGAATTATTCGGCTATGTTTTCAAATAATGTCATGTATCACGTCATAGAAATTGTATCTCTAGTGGAGAAATGAAAAAAGCTAGATAGTCGGACAAACAAGTTGTATCTGAAGCAAAAACTATATACGCTCAAGATGCAGGAGAGGATGGATCTAAAATAGCATATCAATGCATTCAATCAAACAGTCAATGACCTGCTGAGGCTCAAGGTGATTATTGACAAAGAGGATCAAGCAATGACTATGCTTTGTTGCTACTTCTTTCTTTTGACCATCTGGTGACCACGTTCATATTAAGTAAAGGAATAGTTAGTATGGAAGATATCACTGCTATGTTACTGGCTCATAACCAACTGAAACTCAACACCAATAAAAGCTCTTGAAGGATTATATGTGAGGAAAAACCAAACAATGAGAGAAAGCAGGAGAAAGATGACTCATCTAATTGGACTTCTAGATTTAAATCTAAAGGTGAAGAGACAATCTAGTATTACAAGTAAAAGCAAACCGGACATATCAGGAGGGGACTATCTAAACAAAAAAGAGCAAAAGGACAAATGGAAAATTGATTGCACTAAGATCTGCTAATGTAGTATAGAGTGCGGACTCAAGTTGTGGCAATAGAGAAGGGGTGGCAATTAAGCTCAGGCTCAGTCCAGCCCGGCCTGAAGCTCAAAAGTTCTAGGAAAACGACATTATTTTAAATAAAAAAGTCATTTTATATTATTTAATTAAAAAATAAAAATTGAGCTAGGCTGACTTCGGGCCGCTTAGGCTTGATCAGGCTCAGGCTCGTTTTCTCTACGTTTTAAATAGTCAATTATAGAACATATAGATTCTAGATATAGGATACATATGTAACATGATAACAAACGTGGATTGGTTTATATCATTACATGTTTTAGATTACCGAATTAGAGGATGATTAAGATTACAAAATCGTCAAAACATAACATGTCAGGATTAAGATGTTTGAGGGCATTGTTAGGGCGTTGAGCGGTGTACGTCACGTACCAAATTTGAGGAAGAATCTAATTTCTTTAAGGATCATATACGTAAACGAATTTGGATATAAAATTGATAGATACAACATTAAGGTGGTAAAGAGTGTGATGATTGTAAAGAAAAGGCCAAAATTGACGAAAATCATCTACAAACTAATAGGGAACACAGTTGAGGAGTAAAAAAAGGACAGTACTTTGTTACGACATATACGACTAAGTTATCTAGGTGAACAGGAGATAAAAGAACTTCATAAGGAAAGCTTATTAAAGGATGTCAAGTACTGAAAGGCAGACTTTTGCAAGTTCCGTGCATTTGGTAAAAATTCTAGGGTAATCTTTAAGGAAGCCATGTTTGAAGAGCAACATCTGTTGAGGCAAACATATGGAAAAGGAAGTGTCAAAGTTAGTAAAGAGTAGTATTGGTTCAAAGGTAGTACAAGTGAACAACTTAGAATAAATGCTAAGGGGGCTATAAATTATGGTTTGGGAGATATAACAATACTAGGAAGAGAGCATCAACATGTTATAGCCAAGGATAGAGCAAGATGGACTATCAAGCTATCAAGAAGATATTGTTGAAAAGATTCAGTTACATGTGCTCTTACCATCAATGATAGAGATCCAATTATCTTTCAGGGAACTAGGGAAAGTTAGACAAAAGAAAGATAGATGGGTGCTGTAGTGAAGGATGTAAGATTTCACAAGATTAAGTAATTGATTGCATCTAGCCAAATCTTGCTGAAAAATGTCCACACTTCATTGAATGCAGCTAACATGTTGATTAAGTTAGTTACCAAAAAGAAGTTCAAGTATTCCTTGGACTTAATTAGCGTCTAGAGGTGTTAGACAAGGTTACAATCTATGAAAAGTATATTCACCAAGGTAAAGATTATTGTATATGGCTTATATACACCGAGTGTAGCCTTGGAGTGTTTCGAGAAGAATGCAAATGTTTTCTTGGAAGTATTTGGGCAAGCATAACCAGAGACATAGGTGTATTCAGTTATGAAAATCATAAGTAAAGGCATAGGCTGAAAACACGAATATGTCAGGGTAGAAAAGGTTTTCCATAGACGACACAGTTGGGACAATCATGTCACAAACCGTGTCCAAGTGTGCATAGAAGCAGGAGGATCCACAATCTGAGGGCACAGAGTCGGCTAAAGTCGTGGCCTATATAGGGAGAAAAAGTGAGATCCACGACTTGAGATATGGTTGTGTGCAGAGAAGCAAGAGGATCTACAATCTAAAGACACGGGCATGGCTAAAGCCATGACCATGTGTAGGGAGAAACAATGAGATCCACAATTTGAGACACAACCTTATCCTAGACCGTATCTAGGACATACAACCTCATTTGGAAAGACATTTTTGGCAAAATACAAATTCTATGAAGATTCTATAACTTATTAGAGTCATGTTTAAGTTAGACTAGTTTTCGTAAAGAGGCAAATTGTATTGAAATATAACCTTCATCAAATGGACAGTTTTGATTAATTAATAACAGTATCCATTTTGGGCTTTCGAGGACATAGACGTACTCAATTGACTAAACTTTGTTAAAATCTTGTTAGTTGTTTGTTTGTTTATTTTTATACAAATCTGTTCTTACTACATATACCTTATTTCTCAAGGTTGTCAAAGCAAACAATTAGTTGCATATGTAGAAAAATATCTTTTTCTAACTTCTGAGAATCACTCTGTTCTCGTTACCAAAAAATAGAACCCCTCTGCTCCTGTTTAGAACTAAAAATGATAACAAAAAGAAATTTGTCCTCAAAAATCAAAATGCACATTAGTTGTATCTTGCAGTGTTGAGAGGGAATGATGTTAAAGAAATTAAGCACCTTAATTGCCATGCTGCCAGAACAAAATTTGTATTAGAATCGACACCCTGCAGGTGAAGTGATATGATTAGGTGTCACCAATAGCAATAACTTAAACACAATATACATGTATCCATGCAATCTGAAGTGGAAATTAACTAGATTAGAGGTCTCCAACCTCGCTGCTATGCTCATTTGATTGCGATGCTGCTTTAGTGCATGGAAAAAGCATTGCAAATTAAGACACTGGTAAATTTTTCGTAAAGGCCCTCAAAATCCTTGCTACATAGGACAACCCTATGTTCCTTGCAACAAATACCACCTAGTTTCTTAAAAAGTTTATCAAAATATTGCTAATTTTATTTTCTTACTCCTAGTCATAAAGTGTTCATGCACATTTTCCTCAAAGCCACAAAACATAAAGACAATAATAAACTTCATGGCAGAAAATGAAGATGTATCCTGCTCTTAACACACCGATTCTGTTCCTAGAAAAAACAATTTCTCATTTAGAGAATGCTCATCGTTCCTAGGACCATTCTCTTATTAAGACATCCTGATATATAATACTAAAAGCATCAGATCTTATCCCGCATACTTTGTCCGGAATTGAAGCTATCTGATTTATAATTAGCTAACAGGATTGTGCCCCACAAAAGTGTTCACTCATCAGTCCTAAAATTTGCCATATGCTGCATATACTAACAAAGCTTATGCCAACATTAAAATGATCTGTTGTTTAATAGATCCAGTTGCAATAAGCACCATAATACACCTTCTCAATGCTCCGTAATGAAATTGATGGACAGTCGAAAAAAGGAACCAGCAACTTCAAATTGCGTGCATACAACTGGGTGCCTGAAGCTCACACATAAACGTTTTAGAAGTAACCAAGAGATATGCATTGCACTTACAAATGGGAAGATACCAGATTAGATATGCCTTCTATACCCAAGCATGATATACTAATATGGAGTTTTAAAAATATCCCCTTAGTAAAGTCCAACAGAAGTAATATTAGAACATAACAAAAGAATTGAAATCTCAAAGAGTACAGGGAAGTGGAACGAGAAGCTTCTTGAAGAGCATAGTAAGAAGCTGTTGGCTGTTGCATTAACTACGCAATTCCTAGAGCAACTTCAGATTGGCTAAATAAGGTGACAAACTAGAAAAAGCTGGAGATACATTAATTGCATAAGTTCTTCGGAGTTCTTACCTTGGAATTTGATAGTAGGATCTTCAAAGATGCAATCTTCCGTATAAATTGCAGAAGTGAAAATACCTACTTACAAAAAGAAAACAAAATATAGCGAGGTAAGTGAAAAAGTTCAGAATTTTGAGGAGATGAATAAACCTTCAATGATTTTAAAATCATGTTAGAATTTCGTAATGGAAAGCGAAAAGGATAAAATACCCAGAAACCGCACAGAAAGTTGTAGCAGATTACCTGTAACAAAGTATGCATTCTCATAATCAGACTCCAGGATTCTTACCACCTCATCAATACTGGAAACTGAAACCTCCTCAGTTCCGTCTCTATAAATCTCCGTGTCCAATCTAGCAAACTCAGGAACTACTAAGAAAGACAGAGCATAAACACGTAACGGTTAACTTGTTAACTAATGAGCCTAACCTAATTAGAGGCCAGACCTGTCCTTGTTGGATAAGGAGAAGAGCCTGAGCAGCTCGGTGACTCCACTCACCGCCAACTTCAGAACTTGTGGAGTTTTGGTTTTAAGTTTTCTCTTATAATTATCACCATTGTTGCAGGTACCCGAGCAACATCGAATTCCATGAATTCTCTGCAAAAAGCAATGGCCTGTGAAGGACAATAAAGACCCAGTAACCACAAATCGAAAGGAAGATAGAGAAGGAGACCCTGAAACTTGGGGATGGACCAAGTGAGCACATTCCCGCCATTTTCTAACAGAGATGGCCAGTTGGTTGTTAAGTTTGGTCTGCGCAGGAGACACTTCTTCCCGGCTTCTCTGCTTATGTTGCTGGCCACTATTATTTTGCCACGTCAAAAATATTTCAATTTATTCCAACCAAATTACAATTAATCAAACTAAAATCCTCAAAATAATTTTAAAACATGCCTCAAAATAATTTACACATGCTTATTACGAATCGGGACCCAACAAGTTTTCCACGACAAAACTAAGCATTTTAAGCTTAGGTACTATTATCTAAGAGATGTTCAGCAGGAAGGAGAACTGAAACTACAGTACATTAGTACAGATGATCAAGTTGCAGATTTGTTCACAAAGGGATTTAGTGTTTCACGATTTGAGCAGTTGAGAAAAATGGTTGGGATTCAGAAACTGAACTTCTGATCTAAGGAGGAGTATGTTGGAGATGGCTCAGGAGTTCAGCCAGATAGGTGTTGGACGAATTCGAATATGCAAGCCACGCATTGACGAATGAGGAAGCGTCCGTAGAAGATCAAGTTTAGTTGGTTAATTGACCGTTAGGATTTGATGGTTATAAATACTGTAATTCTAATTGATTGTAAAGTGTACATTGTTTACGTTGTTAGTCAATAACACACTGAGTAAATCTCAACAATTGGTTGAGTTCTTGAAGTTCCTCTGTTTGTCTCTGTTTTAAATTCTCTCTCACTCTAAAAACTTCTATCTTCTCTCCGAAGTTCTTTCTTGATTATCTTGTTGTGTTGCTGATCGTTAACTACAAAGGTATGTGTAGGAGTGTGTAGAGATTTTGAACCAGTATGGTTGATAGAGAGCCTCATACCATCACCAATAACAATATCATCGTAAACATCATAAGGTGTATGCATGGAAAGATTGCTCAGGTCAGTAGTTATATGATGCGAAGTGCCACTGTTAAGAAGCCTGCTAGAATTGTTAGGCGTCTTGGCGGTTGTGAGGTTGGCTCGTGGTTGCCATGATTTTGTACGGCAAGATTGCCATTATAGAGCTCGATGTAAAGTTGGAGGTGGTTGTAGGTGCGTATGCATCTGACGAAACACAGGGCAATATGTGACAGTGTGGCCTTGAATACGACACCATTGACAACGACCTAGGAAGGGTTGAGAAGAGGGATGATTACTCTATGTTGTGGTGTTGATGGAGCTTGAGACAGGAATATTCATTGATGGGCGTTGACTTTGATGTCCATGATTTCCCTAAGTGAATCAAGAATGAGCCAGATTTGCAGTGGCAGGAAATGGAGAGGAATTGGAATGATGGATGTCCAACGAGAGCTCCTTGTTGGTTAACTTTCATGGAGTTCATCAAATGAAATCAGTGTGTCGCGACCATTGATGACATCAATGATGGGCTTGTAATCTTCGTCAAGGCCATAGAGAATGTTCTCAATAAGATCCACATAATCCATAGGTTTACCAAGTGCCGCAAGTTCGTCAATATGAGTTTTAATAAACTGCATGTCATTGGAGATTGTTTTCGTACCCTTAGTAGCTTGCTTTATTTGTTCCTTGATTTGTGCATAGGAAGGCCTAGCAGCAGTGTTAGCAAGAACTTGCCAAGCCTCTCTTGATGTCTGCGATTGAGAAATAGGAGGTATGAGAGACGGGCTAAGAGAGTCAATACGAGCACCAACAATGAGTTTATCTTGGCGAAGCCATGTTTGGTATTCTGAATTGGGAGTGGTAATATTATTTGTAGTGATTGTGGCTAAGGTAGAGGGATGAGAGTCATCAATAAGCTTGTAAAGATCATAACTTATTAGAAGTGCTTCCATTTGGAGTTTCCCAGAGAGATAGTTGGCAGAGGTGAGTTTGATGGAGTTGTTAATATTGATAACAGTAAGAGGTTTAATGCGTTCATATGCATTAGGAATTGTGAGTTGATTCTATAAATGTTTATAGGAAGCTGATTGTTGTAAATAAGGCAAGTAGAAAATAAGAGTGGAAAATTTTAATTTAAAGAATTTCCTTTATCAAGAATGGAAAGAATTAATTTGAGGGATTTCGTTTATCATGTTGATTTCCTTTATCAAAACCAAATGCATAAGTGTTTTTCAATGTTTGACTTTGAATGCTCAAGTTAATAAAATTAGAAAAGGAAAATATAATATTTAGCGAATGAAAATAATGTGATATCACTCTTAATAAATAGAGAATATTTATATAGAAATTTAAGAGTTAGTAAGATAATGTTTTTTTTAATAAAAGGAAAGTGAAACCAAAATTACACAACTAGACGAGAGAAACAGAGTCTCGATAAGTCCTCCAAAAGGAGCATGTGGCACCCGATAGGTGTAGTGTCTGTAACGCCCCAAATTAGGGGTTAGAATATTAAAGAAAATTAGTACGAATTATGTTTGTTATCTGCTTATGAAGGCA
>JANKOE010000003.1:49026809-49038511 GCA_026284465.1 Erythroxylum citrifolium
CACGTAAACCTCGACCGACCGACCGATCTGTTTTCTGAAAACTTCCATTACGAGTCGTTGGTAGGTAGCCCCTGCATTTTTTAAACCGAACGGCATCACTTTGTAACAAAATGTGCCTTGATCGGTTATGAAAGCTGTCTTCTCTTCATCTTCGCGACTCATTTGTATCTGACGATAGCCCGAAAAAGCATCCAAAAAGCTGAGCAACTCATGTCCCACTGTTGAATCCACCAATTGGTCGATTTTAGGCAAGGGGAAACTGTCCTTCGGGCACGCCTTGTTTAAATCAGTAAAGTCGATACACATTCTCCACTTTCCATTCTTTTTCTTTACTAGCACGACGTTCGCCAGCCATTCTGGGTACTTGACATCCCGGATAAACCCAGCGTTGAGCAATCTCTCTATTTCTTTCTGTATCACTTCTTGTCTATCCCTGCTGTGCGACCGTTTCTTTTGTCTGACCGGTTTGTAATCTGCCCGGATGCCAAGGGAATGTGTCGTTACTGACTGGGGAATTCTGGGCATATCTGCTGGTACCCAAGCAAAAACCGACCTGTTTGCTACCAGACAATCCGCGATCTCTCTGGCTAGGCCACTGTCTAGCCCAGAGCCTAGGTTTGTGAACTTCGATTGGTCCGCTTCATCCAGTACAATCTGCCGCGTTTCCTCTACAGGATTCATTCTTTCCCTTTCTTCATCAGCTCGCACGTCAAGAGAGCTCGCCAGAACTACCGCCTCACCTAATGCGTCAATTTCTGCTAAGTAACATTCTCTGGCAATTTTCTGCTGACCCCGTACAACACCGATTCCATGCAGGGTTGGAAATTTCATTGCTTGATAGTACGTGGAGACGACCGCTCCAAGTGCGTTTTGGGTAGCCCTTCCGATTATGACATTGTACGCTCCTGCAAGCTTGACCACCAGAAAGTCAATATTCCTCTCCACATAACACGGCTCCTGTCTGAATTTTACCACTAACACAGCTCGGGCGCATGGACAAGCTGATACTCCCGTCACTCCCTTGATAAGTTCGTTCGTAGGCAACAACCGCTCCGCCGGTATCTTCATTTGCTCGAATGCCGCGTAATATAGTAGGTCGACCGAGCTACCTGTGTCAATCAGTACCTGCCTTACTTCGTTACCCTCGATGTTCAGAGTAGCCACCAATGCACTATCGTGAGGTCGGCTGACGCCTTTCAGATCGGACTCATCGAACGAGATTGCTACGTCACTCGGCCTCTTTTGCTTTGCTGGCGAGTTGCCAATAATCCGCCCGGCATACCTTTTCCTCCCCTTATCGGTCGACCCTCCTGTTGCACTATTCCCTGAGATCGTGTTGATGACCGCAGCTGGTCGATCGCTTCGTCGTTTAACACCTCCGGCATTTGCTGTCTCAAACTATGCCCCATATCGATTGCCCTGCCTGTTCTGTGCGAACGGTCTGCTCAGCTCGTCTTGACCTTGAGTTTAAAGTTGTGCGTGACAGTCGGGATATGCTGGGAATATAGTGGTAGGCGATGGCGGAGCCATCCTTTGCGATGCATTAGGGTTGGCTGCTACCGCCTGCCTGGTTCTTGTGGTTCTGGACGTGGAGCCCTGATGACGGGCCCCACGGTGGGCGCCAACTGGTTCATCCGGATTTGGCTGATCCGGAACATCCTTATTCTGCTCAATTGTTCTGTGAATCCTGAACCGTGGGATACCTGCAAAACAAGCAAAAGACTCTCCGGGGTTGTGTCCCGGAAGGCCCCTTCGACGCTCAAGTCAGTATTTGGAGAGAATTTTTGTTTGTAGAACGAAGGAGCAGCTAGGGTTATGAGTCTTACCTCCATCAGGATTGAACAATACCTTATATATGTTGTAGGTTGCCATTAGGTTTAGGTCTCTTCTCTACGTAACTTGTTGTGTTTGCATGGGAGTCGACCTCTTACTACCGGGCCGCCAGGGCATGGGCTTGAAGTGGGCCTCCTTAGGTCGGGCCTCATATGGCCGACCCGACCAGATTGGAAGTGATGAGCAAAGTCAGATAAGCAAGAAGGTTGAAGTTACATGTGATGAAAATTGAAGAATGAAGAGTTTGAAGATGAGCAGCAAGTGCAGCAAAAAAAACCAGAAGTAAAGTTTTAATGTCTGAAGCAATTTCTGAAGTTATAAACCTGAAGTAATTAAAGTGTTACAAGTCAACAGATCTGCAAATTTGAAGTTAAAAGCAATTATAGGCAATGAAGAAATGAAAGTCAAGCATCAGCCTTCTTGTTCCCATTGTTTTCAAGCAACTTTTGTCCTTTTTTGATCTACTTTTTCAGCTTTCACTAATTAGGAAATCCTTGTATCAGCTTTTGTTATTGTTTTGTCCAACACAGCTGAACCAATGAGAGGATGAAACTTATCAAAATCCTACTCATTAGCTGTTTTTCCTTTTCATTCTAGACTATTGATGTAAAACAAGCAAGGATGGGGTGAAGGGCTAAGTTGAAAAGCTCAAAACCATCATTCTCGGATGAAAAAATAGCAGCAGAAAAATTTGTGCAAAAATCTCATTTTCTCCTCTTCATCAGTTTTTACATTTTTCTCTTGCATTCTCTGTTATTTTTGTATAGATACATATGTGAGCATGTTGAGTTGGGAGAGGAGCTAAGTAGAAGAAGCTCAAAACCATAGTTTTTCTTTTCAGCCCAATGAAACAGTAGCTACAAATTTCTGAAAACTTCATCTTCTATTTTTCACCTGATTTCGTGTATTCCTTTTGTTATTACCATTGTTCTTGAGTTGTTGCATATGTGTGTAAGGTGAGTAGCATGAAGGATAGTCTCTAAGAATGGAAACAAAACAGATTTGAAAGTGCAGAATTTCATTTTCTTGAAGACTTATTGGTTCTGGTTTACACAATACTGATTCTGTTTTTTGCAAATATTGGAGAGTTAGTCACATTGTTGCTAGTGATTGACTATTACATAGAATACATCAAGTTTATAGATTGCAAGTGGTGTTCTTCATCAAAACCATCATTCCTTGAAGACAAAACATATACATCAGAAGTTGTTGTTGCTGCTGAAAAGTGCAGACTTGAGACATGATTTGTTGGAGCTTGTGAACTTCAAATCAGTGTGCTGAAGTTAGGAATTGTTGCTGGAGTTTCAGATCCATCTTCTAGCATCAGTTCTAAGTACTTGGAAGGAGCTGTTGAAGTTAACACATTCTGCTCAAGTCCAAAACCTGCTATCCACTGAAGTGTTCTGTTTTTCCAGCAATTGGAGCTTGCAACTTAGAGCTGACCTGAAGTTCATATTCTGCTGAAGTCCTTCTCTGTTTCAGCTCAACCTACAGCACTATGTTGCTTCGAATAATGCAATTTTGTGTGAGTTATGTTGTATTCGTTTAGATTCTAGAAATTTTTTCCAGAAATGATTAATATTTCTCCAGTAATTTTGTGAAGCTGTTGAAGAACGGCGTGGAAAGGAAGAAACTTGTTTCAATGTCGGAGTTGGGTGTGTTCTATTGTCTTTAGTTGCGGCAAGCAAAAATGAACTCGATAAAATGATGGAATTGCGTGCGAATATGGAGGCTCTTCTTCGTACTCTAAGTGAGGAATTGCATAGCAAGAAAGACTCTTTTCCTCGGGAGTTTGAACCAAACAATAATGATGTTAATGACATGGTCTATCCCGAGTCCACGACTGATGTTCCTCAGGGATCAGATCTTTTGCCAGAGTCGTCGCCGATTACGACTTCATCTGATAAGCTTAAACAAGATGATAAGATGGATTTTTTGGAGGGAATTGATCAACTTGAGGCGGAGCTTGAAGCTGAGTTTGAACGTATGCAATTTCAATTGGATGAAGAGAGATTATATTCGCAACATAGTGAAGATACTCTGGTGAGAAGTCAGTTGATGGCTTTGCTTATGAGTTATGGATGTCTTTATGAGTGAACTTATGAATTTTGTGGTGTCACAATGAGAACCATGACACTTGAATGCTTGACTGGAACAAGAACATTTAATGATTATACTTTGTCCTTATTCTTCCCTGTTTGACCCATTATAAAGACAAGTGATTTGTATAGAACATTTGTTGAGATCTTTGATTTTGATATGTGAAGTCACAAGTGATTTGTATAGAACATTTGTTGAGATCTTTGATATGTGAAGTCACAAGTGATTTGTATAGAACATTTGTTGAGATCTTTGATATGTGAAGTCTTTTGTTTTCTTCCCATTTCCTGATTTTTTCTTCTGAATATTGGGTTGTAGAGCTGGCAGAGGAAAGATGTGGATATCGCCTCGGCAAGCTATAGTGTGAGTTTTGGAGGTGAGGTTATTGACCCTCATGAAGCAACGGAAGAATTGCATAGTGGTGTTCCTCCTCATGAATTGGAGAGGAAGTTGCACGAACTACTGGAAACTAGACAGCGAGAACAAATAAGAGAGCTGGAAGCTGCTTTAGAATGCATCAATCAAAACACCCAATTTTAATAATTCAAGGGTAAATTTGTCCGAAAATATCCGTATTTTATATGAGAATAAAAAACACAAGGGTTAAGATAACGAATCAAAAACACATAGACTAAAGTAAATAATCAAGTATATCACAAGGTCTTTTAGATTATTTGCCAATATTTTCAGTTCTTGATCTTCCTCGTAAGACATTATACATGTATATGTGTTTGGTCTGAATCTAGTCCGTCCATGTGGATGTGGTTTTCTAGGACAATTAATTAATGTTGTTTTATCTATTTATAATTACAAGAACCACACCCATCGTCTTCACTCCATATTCAAGTCACTCGTTCACCCCCTCCCAAAAGCTCTACTCATTTTCCAAAACAACCTTCGACCATGGCCGACTCAGCTGCTCCTCCTGTGCCACGTCCCGTCAAAATCATCACCGGTGCTGACTCCTTCGGCTGCGACCTCAAAGACACCTTAGTCTCCCACCTCCGCTCCCTCAACATCGACGTTGAAGACCTCGGCACCTCATCCTACTACGACATCGCCGCCGAGGTCGGCCGCCGCGTATCCGCGACCACCAACTGTCCCCTGTCTCCGTCTCCTGAGGTCCGCGGACTAGTAGCTTGTGGCACCGGGGTCGGCGTGTCCATCTTCGCTAATAAATTTCCTGGTGTCACTGCCGCCACTTGCCTGACCACCGACGAGGCCATCAACACGCGCTCCATCAACAACTCCAACGTCCTTGCAGTATCCGGCATGGCCACTTCGCCGGATTCCGCCATCAAGATCCTCGACGCTTGGCTTGATACTCCGTTCAAATCGCCTTGTCCCGCTTCGAATTTCGCTCCTTGGAGCGAAGACATCGCTTCGTTTTTTGAAAATTCGCTCGCTGAGATGCCCAAAATAGGGCGACAACAACAACAAGAGCAGAAGGAGGAGATAACAACGCCATGCGCGCTGTGTTGTTTAGTGAAGAACAGGAAGCTGGATCCTATTGACATAATCCCGGGTGGGTCGATGAAGATTGTGCGGGAAAGTCCAACTTCGGCGATAGTGAGTTTCAAGGCTGGGTCTGTGGAGCCTGCGCATCACCACACGTTCGGTCACGATTTGGTGGTATTGAAAGGAAGCAAAAGGGTTTGGAACTTGACCAAGAAGGCAAAGTACGATCTGGTTGTGGGAGATTATTTGTTTACGCCAGCTGGGGATGTGCACCGGGTCAAGTATTTTGAGGATACGGAGTTTTTCATAAAGTGGGAGGGGAAGTGGGACATTTTGTTTGATGAGGAGCTTGATGTTGCTAAGGAAGCTATTGAGAAAGAAGCTGCAGATGGGTTTGAGTTGATACAGTGAGAAAGGTCGGATCTTTGAGGCTTGATGGAGTAGTATTTTACATGTTTGATGTTATGCCTCTGTGAATTTGTCTTCTGCCTCTTCTTCGTTTTTTTTGGTTGCGTACAATGGGTATGGTTTGTAAGGGGTGCATCTTTCCTTTCGGATAAGGTATACAATACACCCATCCATGGTGTGATGTCTGTAAAAAACAAGTTTTTTTTTTAATCAATAAATGGTGGGTGATTATTAAAATTTCATTCTTAGCCGCTAAAATCATCTGTTGGGAGGTTAGGTTGTAGTTGTGGCGAAGATGTTTGAATGAAAATTTCAGACTTGGTCATGTAACTCTTTGTTTTCATGTATATCATACAACAAGACTCAGCTCAGACTCAACGGTCTTCTTCCTCAATGCTAGTAGCTCTTCCCCACCATCACATACATATGCTGAAGCTTGCCTGCCGGATAAAGTTGCTCCTTCCATGCTGTCTATGTAATCCTATTACATCAGTTAAACATAATATTATCAAGACTGCATTGCTCAGCAACAAGCTACATCAACAGAAACCAAGTAGTACTTCTTTTGAGGTAAAAGTCACCTGTTTTGTGTATGAGCCAGCAAGAAAGAAGTTTTTCACAGGTGTCTTTTGATCAGGTCTGAATGGATCTTTTCCAGGTCCTTCACGGTATAAGGATTGACCAATCTTTACAACAGATGACCAAATTACTTCTAACCCTTGGGAGGATGGGAATAAAGCCAAGACCTATTTCCATTAAATAAATCACAAAACTTGATCAATCATCAACTTGAGATCAATTAGTTGGAGACCAGCCAGTTGGAATCCAGAGAATAAGGGATTAAATATCCGTGCTTAGCTGTTTACGATAAGTCTACACACGTCATTACTTACGAATCCATTCATCAATGCCATGTTACCAAAATAAAGAACCATGTTCCATAGTTGAGGCACTCACAAGAAGGTATATGTCATTTATAACTTTCTTGTCCTCAAATAATGAGGAAGCTAATCCAAACAAAAACAACTACTGGAACAATTCATGCTATAAGCCAGTTTAGGCCATGAATCGATTAATGAGTTTGTTTTAGGTAGCAGAATTCAATGAAACAAAAGAAGCCTGGCACTTCGAATCAATTATGCAAGAGCTCAGAAACTGAAGAACAAGGAACTGCAACCTCGTTAATATGAATGTTAGAGAATGTGCATCCTAGAATGGCTTTGGGTATCAAAGGTGAATTTTATAAGCAACGTACCTGCTGGGAGACTCTCTTTATGATTTCATCATTTGGTAAAGGCATGTAAGGATCACCTGGTGTCAGAACGCATCTGAAAGATGAAGTTACAGAAACACGTGAGAGTGTGATGGGGTGGGCATGAAATAATAAAAGAAGCATAAAGGCTCAACAACAGGAAAGGCGGATTCTTTTCGTTTATATGTTTCTCTCCTTCAGAAGTTAAAAAGGTATAACATTTTTAACCGATGAACATGAACTACCCCATTATTCAACATAATTAGACAAAATAATTAGACCATTGTTCCCTTTGTCTAAAAGAAGAGGAATAATGTTAATGACTGCAGAAGAAGAGTTCAATTTTCCTTACTGGAGCAATGACCCTTGTCCTTCAATGTAATAATCTTCGGGAGAAGCAAGTGCCAGGTCCGCAAAACATGAAAAATCTGCATCTGGAGTATACAGAAGGTTATCGATGCCTGTAGCCTGCCTCAGTTGCCTAACAATCAAAAGAATAGGTGCTTATGGAGTAGGATGATTCCAGCAAATTATGAATTCAGATCATGGAAAGGATAGCACAATTAATCGCTTACCTTGATCGTTCTAGATCCTGTAACTCTGTAACCCAGCCATTATATCTAAGCTGTACTGTTATAACAGGTACTCCTACTAGCTCATAAATGTCATCAAAAAATTTAATTGCCCTCCACTCAGATGGAAGTAATCTTTTAATTCCAGGAACATCACATGCTAAATCCAAATAAGAGAGAATTAGTATTATCCTCACAAACAAATGGATGGCAAATATCCATCGAAAACAAAAATTGAGCATCGGGGTCTCAACCTGCTACATAAGCATCAGCTTTCACGATTTTCTTGTTGGTAGCCTGAAATAGATGAAATGTTTTATGGTTATGGACATGTACATCACCTGAAATATATTGTGTAAGGAAAACTTATAAATATCATCAAAGGAATAATAAGAAACCAAACATAAACAGACAAAAACATGCGGGCACAATCTTGATATTGTCATATGACTGATGATGACAAAAAAGCATCAGTCTACCTATGTGAAACAATGAAATCATCGAAATTCCTGTTGTCGATTTGTAGATGCATATTTTGTTTTATTTTCCTGAAAAAGTAACTGCAAACTTTCCTCTGAATGATTAAGAATTACATTCCACACCAACATCATCCCAATACTAGAATAAGATATATCAGAAGTCATTTACTTTAGACATGGCGAGTCCCGTAACATATGTTTCTCCATCAGCAGACTTATCGTAGAGTATCTGTCTGCATCCCCACCTCAAGTGAAACCTGCTCTAGCAGAAAAAAGAATTTCAAAGGGAGATAATGGAAGTATGAAAAAGAAAATTACAATAACTGTAAAAAAAACAGGAATGCCAAACTGGCAAATAAAAGGCATAACATCCAAGCATACCTGCCTCCTCTATCGGTGATATAGTTTCTGATGGGACCACTCAAGTAAACATCAGGAGAACCCTTAAGCATGCGCAGCAAGGAAGCCTCTGTTTTTGTGGCAAATAATGAGAATATGGTAAGCATACAACGTGCACTGATGTTGTCGCAGTCAATAAATCCAAGTGCATATGCAACAGGATCCCACATCCTCTGGATACTTGCCCTTGTGCCACCTTTGGACAAAAACCAATCAGAGAAGCTGATCTGTAAGAAAACAATGCCATCTTTAGAAAGACGATTTTGAAGCAATCAGAAAAGAGAGGAACAAGTAGACATCCTTCTTACATTATCCAAATTTCTTATGTCCCTCAATGCTCCATTTGGATCAACAAGAGCCTTTACTACTGGGCTTAAGGCAAGAGCAATTGCATTTCTTGCTTTATCATAAATCTGTTCGTGAACAGTCATCAACAAGAAATGCAACGAAGAATTTGCCATCAGCTATGTCAGCTTCCAAACCAATTTATATATACATCTATAAACTCTTATATTCTTTTTGCATGTCTGCTTTGAACAAGAAGATATATGCGAAAACCCATGTTTTCTTGATATCTCAACAGTGACTGTATCATAAAGATGCAGACAGTATGCCACCACATGCCATTGATGGTGAACAATAACAAAAAATGGCATGGGTATCCGATAAAATTAAAGGAGAAAAACATAAGACTCTACAATTAACAAGTAAGAGTAGCAGTTATGTCAAGATAGGTCATCACAGTCGAGATTTCATTGGCTAAGATGATCTCGTTTTTGCATACATAACAATGACATACTACAGGACATATGTCACATACTACAATGGCAACACATGAACAATGATCCAATCAGAATGGACCTAAGCAATGAATACCCCAAGTTGATTTGTTGACAAAAATGCACGTATCCCATGCAGTGGTGCTCCAACTGGAAACCGAAAATCAAGCTCTGCAATCCAGGTTATGAAAAGGAACTTAAGACACTGCAAACAAATTTAACTGTAACAAAACTAAAGAAAAAGTTCACTCGGGATCAAGCATCAAAACTTACCACCAATTTCACCCCCTTTGTTCACAAATGTATGTGTATGATCCTTCACAAGCAAATTCTTATCAGCGCCCACCTATGTAAAAACAAATTACATGAAAACCTATCAATGCTTTGATAAGTGGTGGTATAGGGTGGTAATTAACTAAATTTAAAATTTTTCATTAGGACAAATATAAGCATATAACAAGAAACAAATGGACCATCTCCACCTTCTTCATCAAACGGAAAAGATTGTTGTAGCAGCCAAAGAAAACATGAAGACCCATTTCAATGTGGTTTCCACGTTTATCAACAAAGGAACCCACTTTACCACCAACGAAAGACCTTGAGTCGTATATATCAACCTGAAAGAAACCAAATTTGATCTTCAATGTTTACCATAAAGGAAAGCACTGGATTGCACCACCTTGCAATGGAACAAACTAATAGAAATGATTAATGTCACTATTCTAAGGAAATAAGAAACGTATTAAAGAAGTGCCTCATGGCCCTGATCCAATAACTCCACTGCTGTTGACATGCCTGCAAGTCCAGCTCCAATAATAGCCACCTTCAGCTTGGGGCCCTGATAGCGTACAGGTTCTGGTGGAAACAACCCCTTTGGAGCTGAAAAATGTAGAAAATCAAATTACTTTTGAAACTACCACATAACTTATCCAAATGCATCAAACAATGTATTTACAGGATCATAATAATATAAATGGACTATTGACACTATTGCTCGTGGATTCGGTTCAGTAATGAGAACATTTACTACGACCTTGAAACATTGGGATTGAACTTGGAACAACATTAGTTGTATTAAGTGAACTACTTTCAATTATCGAAATTCAAGCCATGAAATACGTCAGAGCCTGTGGCTAGCTAATATAAGGAACTGATTCTACCGAAACCCAAGACTGTAAACATGGAAAGCAGTAATTTCTAGTTCATTCAAGAAAAACTTTGCGTCAACCAGCAGACTCAATCAAACATTTCTACAATTCAGGGCTAACCTCTTACCACCGACTCCATACATCAGCCAAAATCAAAATCCTATCTAAAAACACCCTCAAATCTTGGGTCTCTTTACCAGCTATGCAAAACATGCAATCAAACTTCTCAATTCCAACCAATAACTAATCGAAAGGTTGATAAAGATATCGGAAGTCATAAAAAGGAAAGAAAAAAATCAGAGGCCAAATACAAGGATTGCTTGAATTACCATTAACGCTCATATCAGACACTTTAGTTTCCAAAGAGTCCAAAGAGAACCTAACACATAACGACCTCCTAGTTTTTAGTTTCCGAGCCACCGATCCGCGAGCTCCAGAAAACCCCGTATAAGTAATGCCTCTAGTCTCAGTGACGGAACTTCCAGGAAAAGGAATCAAAGAAGCCATTTTTACTTGCTCAACTGAACAAGAAGCAAAATTTATTTCTTCTTCTCCCCTTCGTCGGAAATTCCGTCCAGAAAAAATAAACCCTTTGAGGAGTGCGGGAAAGGAGAGGAGATTAAACACGAAAATGGAGCTATCTCTTGTCTGTATCAATCAAGGGGTCATTTTTAATGAAAAAAGATGAGTCTTTCAAGCATTAAAAATGAGCATCTAGAGAGTGGAACGAAAGGAAGATGCGTGGTACGTTGGATTTTGTCGGCTAATTATGACATGACAAAGTTTGGCCATGTTCAAGAGACTGTTTTGGTGTTGCGTTTTGCAAGTGATTGCTGTGGGACTTGGGAGTTGAGGGTGGGAGTGGGAGTTCCACTTCATATTTTGGTAGATGGATGGTTTGGAAATGAGTGGTCTTGCCAATAACAGCAAAGTGACTGCAATTTGGACCAAACAAAAATTCGGAGTTTACACTGCTGTCACGTTTGATTTGATGATGCCATGCCACTGGTTCACGTGAGATCTTATCTCTTTTTCCTTGCAACATTGCGACTTGGGAGTAGTTTCACTCTCACAAGTCACAAGCCTCTCTTTCTTTCAGGTATAAAATTTTCAAAAAATGTTAATTTTGTTATAAAATCGAAACTAAATTTCAGAGTATTTGGGAGAGAGAAATTATTCTTATGAATTCATTCATTTATCTCTTACATCAAACCTTCTATTTATAGTACATTTCACACACCTAACACACATGTGACTATCTACCTCATATGTGT
>JANKOE010000003.1:49040201-49053654 GCA_026284465.1 Erythroxylum citrifolium
TAATCGGAACATAACCCCCGACGTGCCTTCCTTTATTTTGCAGGTACCTTCACGTCAAGTTCATCATCGAGAATAACAAATCCATGAAGCCAAACGGCAACGATCAGTTCGGCCAGAACCAGGCTGAACCATATATATTATTGACATCAATAAAAATAATATTTTAATTAAATTATATAAATTTTAGAAACTTTAGTTATTAAATTTTTTTAAAAAATTTATTCTAAATTAAAATATTAAATTAAATTTTAAGAAATATATCCTAAAGCCACCTGCTTCACTTCTATGGCCTAAAAGTTTAGCCATGTTTTCAATCATCAAATTTGGTGATTATGAAATTATATTATTTCTCAAATTTCCTTTCGAACCAATTACTTAAATATGTTAATTAATTTTATTTAATTAATTTTTTATAATTAAATTTTAAATTTTTCAGTACTTAAAGCTAATCTCTGTTAATTGTATTTTAAAATTTTTTATTTCTATTCAATTTTAACAGGTTTTATAATTTGTTTTATTACATAATATGCTTATATATGTAATCTTTCTTTATAGATTAGGATGCTTATGGATCAGCACAAAACCTGATAGTAATTCATGTTAATTGACCGTTTCATCACAATAGCTTAAGCTGTTGTGTGAGGTCAACTTAATTTGTTTTATATATTCACTAACACACCCCCTCAAGTGAAAGCTCTTTGAGCTTGAAACTTGCATAGGCCCACTCTACCTTGCGCTGAATAATAGGCGAATGATAGGATTTGAACTCACGACCACTTGGTCATAAAGGCTTTGATACCATGTTAAGTGACCGTTTCACCACAATAGTTTAAGCTGTTGTGTGAGATCAACTTAATTGGTTTTAAACTTTTCCTTTTTCTGGGATGAAAACTACTTTATAAATTAGGATGCTTATGTGAATTACATCGGTTTAAAAATGTCATTAATGAATTTTAATCAAATCTTATAGATGATTAAGACAAAAAAATGCATTTAGAAAGAAATATAATTCACAATTTCGATGTGATTATCTTAAAGTCTTATTTGATAACTAGTCCTAAAGAGGTAAAAATGAGAATACATCGTTTATTTATGAAGTAAATAAGAAATCAAAGATATTGCTAAAATATTATCAAGATAGCAATAATATATTAATTCTTATCAAAATTATATTTTTATATTAATTTCTTTAATAATTATTTTATTTATTTCATTGATACTTTTATTCTTATCATAAAAATCATTCATAATTATTTAAAAATTAATAATTTTATAAATCATTGAAATTTTTTATTAATTAATTATAAAATATAAAATATTTTAATTAATTATATACAAAATAAATTATATAATATATAACAATTTTTAATATTTAACACCAAATATTAACATAACTATTAACTTTGTTTAATAATATACCAAACACGCATAATCAATAATTTCATTCCTCTTCCGATTCTCACTTTCCATTTTCATTCCTTTTTTTTAATTTCGATTCCTTCTTTATTGGTTACCGAACGATACCTTAACAAGATCAGATAATGTTGGAATGAAATAAAATTAATGAAATAAAATATACAATGACTGGAGTCTCCAGTTTCTGTGCAGCAAATCCTAACATATAGCAACTATGCATTCACAGTCCTAAAATAGGGTCTTCTTAACCACAATCTCATGACACCTATATCACATTCCGATCTCACATTCCAAACTTGTAATTCTAAAGTATGCAAGAAGGATTGTAACATCAAATGACTAGCCCTAGTACGAGGATTACATCATTGCACAGAGGAAGAACAAGATGCATAGAAGAGCAACCGCTCCAAGAATCAAGCAGATAGTCCAACAGATCTTTGTGAGCAGTCTTGATGAAATGCAAGAACTAAATTGCTTGATCTGCTTAATGCGCAAGAGTAGGCAACAGTTAATAAGTTCGCAGCAAATGAAATACTATTTAGAATTGGTACACTAAGATCAAATGGCTACCTGCATTCCACTAGCGGTTTCATCCTCTGGCTGCACAAAGGATCAGAATCAGAAGCATGATAAGTAGAAACTTGGGAACTCGTCCTGGATAATCATACTTACAAGAAGAGGTTTGAGAAGTTGCGGATCGTCTTTGGTGAAAGTGAGTTTTACGGAGCCTGCATCAGAATAGATATGGACTCAACTTTACATGAATTGTGCCTAAGAATCCAAGTCTTCCTTCCTTGTCAAATATTTTGTGAAGTCTGTTCATATAATCATATCCTTGTCACACATACTGTTAGATTTGAGACTAGAGAATATGCCAAGTTCCATGAGCATCAGTTAAATTATGGTACTTCAAACGGTAGCTTCTAGCTCTTTTGCAGATGATGCTAACTATAGTCACTTAGTCTATATCCAGGAAAAAAAAAATGAAGTGACGCCATTCACCACAAACTTAATCATCGATTCATTGACCGTTTCCTTCCGAACAAGGCAGTCGATTCTCAGTACGGCTTGCAAGTTTAGTTTTGCCATACCTTGGCCATAGCTGCCAGTAGTTTGGTTAACTTCTTTTGTCTCTGCAGCAGGTAACTTTCCTACACTGCACAGAAGTAAGAGATCTGCGTTTAAAGTTTACTTCAAAGAAAGATCAACTTGTTGAAGATTACTTCAGTGGCTTGATTATGTTTCCAGGAAATTAAATGAGTTTGTAGCCGATTTCAAAGAAATAAACATGAATGGCATTTAGATGACACTACAAAATTCAGAATCCAACCAGCCTATTAGAATAAATCCAAGTATCTATTATTCCAAAAAGTAGACACTTTTCTTAGGGGAATTTAAAGCTGCTAGATTACAACTATCATTGAAGAGAAGATACATGCCTCTTCGAAGGTGCGAGTGAGGCGAGATTGAGGGCCAGTGTCCTTGTCCTTAGCCGTAAATCTGACAGCAATTTCCATCGGAATTCCAGATCTCTTTCAGTTCTGTAAATGCAGTATTGCATTTTTACTCAAAATGCAAAGCTAATTAAGTACTACTTTAGAGCAGGGTTTTATGGTTCTACATTTCCAAGCAAATCACAGACTGCAAAAACTTATGCAAGGGCCAAATCATCTTCTTTTCGGATCCTTATCGATTTGTAGCTTTCCCTTTCTCTCATATAGAAATATCATAACAAACCAGAATAACGGTGCTAAAGCTTGGCCTTAAAATATATTCCATCATACAGAAATGTAGACGTAGCAAGCACTTATCAGAACTCAGAAAGCAAGCACCTATTCAAATGAAGGTGGAAGGATTTAGGAATCCACGGATAGGCAACTTGACGTAGATCAAATCTCGAGAGAGATCACAATGGATAAAACCATTTAAAAACAAGATTAATCACCAAAATGAAAAGAGAAGTGGCTCTAAGAAACAGTAGAGTATCAACCCCAATCCAGAGGAAGTCAATCAGAGAGCCAAGAAAGCATGAAAATTGAGTAAGGAAGCAAGACATACAGGAAGAGTTTAGGAGGTGGGTTATGGAGGAGAGTTTCGAGGTGATCGAGCTTGACTCCAACTCCTAAAAGCTTGGACAGAGCAGTGTCTCTGATTCTAAGTCTGTGTTCGTGGGCCAGGTCCTTGTTCCTGATTCTGCTTTCTATATCCTCCACCAACTTTGACACCTCTTGAGCTTCTCTCAACCACGCATCTATAGAAAGAGAGTAATCGGCCATATCTCTATCTCTTTAATCTCCTTCTAAAACACTAAAGCAAAACCTTTCTGCATCTAATAGCATACAAATTCCATCTCGATCTTTATCTCCTTCTAAAACAGTAAAGCCCAAAACTTTGTAAAATTAATGGCATACAAATCCAATGAAAAGAAAAACCCTCTCTTTTTTTCCCCCTCGGGAATAAAGATTGAATCTTTACATGGCCATTGTTTAGGTGACAGTTCAGGAGTGGACGAAGAGACGATATAAAGATTGTATCTTTACATGGCCATTGTTTAGGTGACAGTTCAGGAGCGGACGAAGAGACGATAGAGTTTGAGCACATGATTGTCCAGCTAATATGTCCACTCTTGTGGATGGGATAGCTTCTGTTCCTGGACATATGTGCTCTAGTCTACAGTTTGATTTCTATGTTAATGGTAATACATTTTTCCATATCTTAACAGCTTCGACTTCCGTTTTGATCTTTGCTCATAATTAATGATTACATCAGATTCAAACTTTTACTTATTACGATCGATGTCATCCAACTATTTTAAGGTTGGCTCTCAGACCGTAAAGTTATCTTTTCTTTTTCATTGTCTTCTACGATACTTGTGAAGAATGCGAGTGTTTGGAATGGAAACAATTGAAGTGTGAGCTTCCTTCGGTGGGACAAACTGGAACTGGCACTTGTTAAGTGTCTTCATTAAGTTATTCCTTTGGACACACTATTCAAGTGTGTTCTCCTCAATTGTTTGTCTATCATATATATGCTTCTTATGGTTGTCCTATGTTTTAAAATTATATTAAACACTTTATAATATTAATTTTATAAAAAAAGTGAGTGTATGAAATATTTTATTGAAAAATATTACGGATTATAATTCAAACAAAAACATTTAGATAGTTAAGAAAATATAAAAAATGTGAGTTATACTTTTGAACAGGCTCCATACAGGTCATCTTCTACCTGATCAATCATTCTCCTTTACTGATCTTTTCAATGTCATACATAGCAAGAAAATCAGACAATGATTCAACACTCTTATCCCTTAATCAGAAGTCTCGAGTTTGAGTTATAGAAATAGAGAAATTTGCTTGGCCAGCATATTATTTCTTACAGACTAACTCGATGCAAACGAAGATTAGTCTGAGTGTAGATGATTTAAAGGTGTCTTTCTAAAATTGAGACCTTCCTAAAATATCTCGTGGTAAAAAATAAATAAATAAAAAAGAAGTAGAGATAATTTGTGGGAGTACCAAGTTTTCAATACCAATAATTATAAGAAAAAATTATTAATGATTGCATATTATAGATAAGAATGGAAACAGTAAAAGAGGCTAAAGACATAATAGGGAAAAAAAAACCATAAAATTTGAAGTAGTCCATGCCAAATGTTGAATACACAAGCATTTATTGAATTCTTATTACGTAAACTATATCCCTTAATCCTAAAAAATGATGTTTGATTTAATTAATATTTTAAAAATAGGATCAAAGTCAAACCGATAGATAAGATGTTTAAAGTTTAAATAGTTCGACCTAACTGTCATAAAATCGACTAAAAATTGGACAAAATTAAATAATTTAAAATATAATTAAAAGAGATTGTCCTTATCTATCTTAAAATTTGAAGTTTAATTAAAAAATTATTACATAAAAATTAATTGAATTATTTTAGTTTATAAGAACTTATTAATTTGTGAAAATTAACTGATCAATTAATAAACTGTTCAGTTTTGAACAATAAGAGCTATTATAACCTAATTAGTTTTTAACAATAAGAGTTGTTAAAGTAAATCAAACCATAAAGTTAAACAGTTCAAAGTTTTTACTGTTAAACCGATTGAATTTTTTAATTATTAGATTGAATACATCTTTTCGATTAATTTAACTATTAAATTGAAATAAAAAGATTATTTGGCTGTTAGAGTGTTCTATATTGCCTAGACATGAAAATGTTAAAGGGCTTATAAGTGGTAAGGGTCAACCATCCAAACAACTAGTTCTAGTTATTTGGACAATAGTTGACCCAAGCCCAATTTGTGTTAGTGGACTCTACACGCTGCCCGTATTAAAAATTCAACATGGTATCATAGCAGGTTTAGTCCGGATTATTAATTTCTCGGTTGTTCGTCTGGATGTCCAGTCCCAGAGGCCCGGTCTGGTTACCATTGCGTATATTTCAAGTGACAACTGGATGTCCAGTCCCAGTTGCACTTGAGGGGGAGTGTTAGAGTGTCTCATATTGCCTAGACATGAAAATGCTAAAGGGCTTATAAGTGGTAAGGGTCAACCATCCAAACAATTAGTTCTAGTTATTTGGACAATAGTTAATCCAAGCCCAATTTGTGTTAGTGGACTCTACACTCTGCCCATATTAAAAATTCAACATTGGCATACACTTGTCTCTTGCTCATTTAAACTGAGAAAGGCATACATATTATTCAATTTAAACACATTTACATATGAAATAATAATAATAAATTAATGATATATAGTTTACGATTGAAATGAATATGATAAACCATCCTATTAAATGTTGAGGAAATTTATATAATATTCATATGTAATATTAATATATTAAATGTTAGTAACCCCGTTGATGGTAAGTTTCCGCTATCGATTATGGGAACAGAATTTACCTAGGTGACTTCAGATTTGACTAGACGAGGACAATGAAAAGCATCATTAGTTTTGTATTCATAGCATAGCATAGCATGCGAAATTGTAGTTTTCTATTTAAATGATGGATTTAATGTCAAGTTTGCTTGTACCCTAGGCTAAAGCATACTTTATTATATAGTGGTCCTTTGGCTAGAGCATCGATGACGCGATGATGATGATGATGATCCCAACGAAGGACCTTTAAGTAATGGATCAAATGCACCGAAACTTTAAGAAAATGTATATAAAAAAAAGGTGTAGATCAATCCTTACAGTTGTTGCCACTTTGGTTTCTACTATTAAGGGTGGTCAGTTCGAACGAAATAACGATAATAAGAATGAGAATAAATATTATTATTATAATTACAATAATTAGTTAAAAATAAGGAATGATTATTATTATATTTTAATTAATATTAATATTATTTTAATTAATTATTTTGTAATTAATTAATTACAAGATATTAATTAATATCTTGTAATTAATTAATTATAATATTTTAATAAATAAATGAATTATATTTTAATTAATTATATTGTAATTAATTAATTATTTAGTTTTTAATTAATTATATAATAATTAATTGTATTTTAATTAATTTATTTATTAAAATATTTTAATTAATGAATAAATTATATTATTTTAATTAATTACAATATTTTGATCAATGAATGAATTATATTTTAATTAATTAATATTAATTAATTATATGTTAATTAATTAATAATTAATAATACTTAATTATATTTAATTCATTATTATTAAAAATATTTTAAAAAACAGTCACTACTAAGGAATGAGTTTCATTCCTCTATTAAATGGAGGGTAGGAAAGATTCTCCAAAAGTTAAATATCAAACTACTACCCCTATAATGATAATCAACAACCAACACTCACTTTTCGTTGCTTGTCCATTAACCTCTTCTCAAACTCATCAACCAAGTATTCCCTTAGTCTAACCATTACTTGCATAAGCTAAAACCTTATTACCCACCAAAAAAATGGTTCAACTTTAAAGTTTTGATTAGAATACAATTTAAATTCTAATATTTGAGATATTTAAGTTTAATCCTAATATCTTCAAAACATTCAATCTCGATGGATAAAAAATTTAAAGAGATCAAACTTTTTTCAGTTAAATATTACGTCAATTTTAATATTTTAAATTATATGTTGATGGATCATACTCTCATATGTAATCTACATATGACATAATAACATAGTGAGTCCTATCAATAGATTTAGAAAATAAATTAGTTATTAATAGTTTTATTTATTTTTAATAAATATCTATAATTTGTTTTGTAAACAGGGACGGAGCCAGACTCAAGTCTAGAGGGGGCGGGAGCCAACTCTAAGGGGGGCCGGAGGCTAACATTTAAAAAATGTCCTTATTTATTAAAAAATTATATAAGTACATTTAAAAAAAATTGAAAGGGGGGCTACCCTTATACATGGCTCCGTCCATGTTTGTAAACATGTTGTTGTGATCCAACATGATATTTTTAAAAAAGTGTACAAAAATTAAACTCATTAAATTTTTTATCTATTGAATTTTTTTGAATATTTTAAAAATCTTAAAATTAAATTTAAATATTTTAAAATTTTATAATTATAAAAATTTTAAAATTTAAATTAATCGAACAAAATACATTGATGGATTGATTGAATTTGGATAGGCCCGTTAAACTAAAAAAAGGCCCGAGTGGGGTCAATTCATGTAACCGACCACGGACAACTCCACGTGAACTCCCCTCCACCCCGTTAACTAACCTTTTTTTGACGTGTCATAAAATTGTGGTATTGATAGTTTTAATTTGTTTGTACATTAGAAAGACTTTACGATTTTTTTTTAAATCGTAAATATACAACATAAGTACGTGTTTTGGTAGACCAAAAAGTACGAGTAGATATGGCGTATGTGATATGATGAGGCTGGAAATGAGTGGAAGGAAGGAAGGAAGGAAGGAAGGAAGGGCTTTGTATGCTTTTAGTTGGAAACAAAACAAAACAGGTGTGCTATGTTTTGTTCAAAGTCACAACTCCTACCTGTTGACATAAGCCAGCGACCCACATACTCAAATCTAACAACTTGTACACATTCTCTCGCATCTTATTAATTAATGAGGTTATTTATTTATTTAAGTGTTTGTTGGGGAAAGATTGAATTCAATCTGAGACGTGCTTTGCATTAACTTTGACCCACCCCACGATAAGAAGAACAACCTCCCAATTCTCCCACTCCTCTTCCCTGTATCATGTAAAGTACTTGTCGATTGTTTGTTGTATACGCTAAAGTTGGCATCTTTGCTATTTCATTAACCTGGAGCTGGAGTTTATAATGTTTCAGATCAATTCTGTGCTTTAAAGCTCTAGTCTTTTGCCTCTCTCGCTCTTTCTCTATATATATATATTTACATGCGAGTATGTCAGGTTAAAAGAAGGTGACGAGAGATAGAGAGAGAGAGACATAGAGAAAAAAAAGATGCTCTTTTCCCTTTGGCAGTGAGATGTAATCTTCAAAACCCAGCCTTTCCAGCAATACCCTGTTCCCATATTCTTCACAGTTGCCCTTTTCTTGTTCCCTTTGGTTGTTCAAGCTGTCACTTTCTTGAGCACAGGTATCTTGTATTCTTCTTCTTCTTCTTTTTTTATTTAAAAAAGAGAAAAAAAGTTGATAAGTGTAACCTGAAAATTTCAAAATTTTGAATTATTTAGCTGCTGGTAATGCTATTGACAGTGAAACAAGTCTTCTTTTTCTCTGCTTCTCTCATCAGTTACTTTACTACTTAATTCCCTTTGTCTTCAGGTTGGATGCGCCTTCCCTTGCTTTCTCCAAGCTTTTGATTGACGGTTTATGTAGAAATGCATCCAGGTAGATCATACCTGGTTCAAATCCAGGCTTGATTAGCTTTTATCTGAATCAATTTCTGGATGGGTTTTTGAGGTGAGAGCTCTTGAGAATTTTTGACTGCTTGTTTCTGCAACTGCTTGCTTCATTTCTGCGTCTCCCCCTTTCCCTTCTGTTTGCGAATTTCAGCTGCAAGGTTGTTATTAGAAAGGCGCAAAGGAGACACAGTGATTATAAATCTTGCAGTAGCAGATTGGAGAAATTGGGTGCCAAGAATGAGGGATTTTCCGTCTTGTTTTGGCGAAAATGGAGTACAAGTGGCTGATTCTTCGTCTTCAACTACTAGTAAGCATGCCCAAAATTTGGTTACTTGTGTGTATCAATGTAGAATTCGAGGCAGGTCTTGCTTGATCACCATTACATGGAGTAAGAATTTAATGGGTCAAGGTTTAAGTGTTAGTATTGATGATTCTGCCAATCAGTGTCTATGTAAGGTGGACATTAAACCTTGGTTGTTCTCAAAAAGAAAAGGGTCCAAGAGTTTAGAAGCATATTCTTCAAAAGCTGACATTTTTTGGGACCTATCTTCAGCTAAATTCGGATCAGGGCCTGAACCATTAGAGGGATTCTATGTTGGTATTGTTGTGGATAGACAGATGATTCTCCTTCTCGGAGATATGAGGAAAGAAGCTTTCAAGAAAACAAGTGCCACTCCTATTCCTTCCACGGCAGTGTTGGTTGCAAAGAGGGAGCATATTTTTGGGAAGAAAGTGTTCAGTACCAGGGCTCAATTTTGTGACAATGGTCGAATTCATGATGTAGCAATTGAGTGTGACACAGTTGGCACCAGTGATCCTTGTCTTGTGCTCCGTGTGGACTGTAAGACTGTGATGCAGGTGAAGCAGCTCCACTGGAAGTTCCGGGGGAACCATACCATAATGATCGATGGGCTGGCAGTAGAAGTTTTCTGGGATGTCCACAACTGGCTTTTCGGTACATCAGCTGGAAATGCTGTTTTTATGTTCAAGGCATGCCTCTCAGCTGAGAAGTTATGGGCTAGCCAACCATTTTCAGATCCCAATATGTTACACTGGTTCTTCTCACAGAGACACCTGGATGCCAAGTCACAAAATCTAGGTTTTTCGCTGATTTTGTATGTTTGGAAGAATGAATAGAAAGACTTGAGAGTATATGCTTTCAAGTCCTAACAAAATCATTAAGTGAATTGCCAATGTTATCTATTCATGTGATCAATTACACTTGGTGTGATTAAACGAGATCTGTTTGTATCTTTTCCACTTCTTCCTGTTTGATAACACAAAAAATTAAATGGATCATATACAATTTTATGATTTTAGGTTGTGTTTGATTCTTCGCCAACCATTTATAAGTTTCAAGTTCTACTTTCACTATTTACAGTAAAAGAATATGTTAACCAAGTGCTTGACATCAGGATGAAGCTTATCAGTAGTTTTTTGAGATTTTCTTCTCCCCTGTGCAGCATTTAACGAAAAGCGTTCCACCGTGCCTTTTCTTATTGGTAAGTTAATTCAACCAATCCTATTAACTACTTTTTACACTGTTACTGAAGATTGCTCTCCTTGTGTTACTGGTGCTTTGAGTATTGCAGCTAAACTGTACATAGAATTCAATATTGAAGCATGCTTCATATTCCTACAGGTCACTAGGATTCACATCTGAACCTCTTGTTTGGACATGTGAATCACCCAGTTGTACATCTTAGTTCTTGTACGTTTTCTTGTTACTAGTAAATCTTAGAATAATATATGATCCTTTCTTCGGCTTTACCAATAACTCATCTTTGGTATTGAATAGTTTTACAACAAAGGGAAGCCATGCAACATGGGCGCTGATAATGCCCATATTTTGTGTAACCAGCAGGTTCTGTTTAACTTATGCTCTTACTTATCTGTTTGTGATGCTACTTGTATAATATATCCAATCAACATATAGATATAAATGTCTGTGGACACCCACAAAACCAATATGTGCATATTTTTGAAGTTTAATATATGTTCATATGTGCAAGCATGTGCTTGCTGCCGAAGATCTTGAACCGTTTTGAAATTCATGCTTCTTGCAACCCTCCTCTCACCCAAAGCCACTTGATAAGTGTGAAAGATTCATATCACCATATTGTTTCGTGCATAATAAGAAGTTTGTGAGCGATTCATATCACTATATTGTCTCATGCAAAATAAACTGATCTTCTCTTGGTATTCTACTTCTTTGATTGATCAAAGAAAACAAATTAGCTACTGTGTGAAACAAACTTTGTGATGTTTGTTACAATTGTTGTTCTCGTTTTGTGGAGTAATTTTTACAGCAGTATGAATTATTTCTCACTGAGAGTTTTTAAGTTCAGTTCATTTTTTACAGTTTGCATGAGAGATGTTACTATTGGTTGCCTGGAAAGTTTAAGAAGCAAATGACTTTATGCAAGTTTAAACAAAACATGTCCTCAACTTTGTTATTTGATTTTACAAATCTCAACCAAAAATTTATGAGTTTTGATTTTTAATTTTGGTTCTTCTATTAATTGGCGGTGATACCAATTGATTGTCAAATTTTCCACCACAAATTTGGCTCTTACTGGATTCAAGCCATTTATTTTACGTATCGCAACTTAACAGTATAGTATATTTCTGTTTATAGTCGGTCATTGTTTGATATGCAACTAGATCTAGAGCTTATCCTAGCACTTTCACTGTATGGCTTGGAATTGGGATAGTGAGATCTTTAGGCTAGCTGGTGTCAACAAATAAAACTTGATTGAGCAGGTTCAGAGGTTCAGATCTTGTGGCAATCGGCAAGAGGAGTTCATTTGCGAATTATCAAAGGATTTTTATATTTATGACTGCAGACTGAAGCTTGCAGTAAAAGACAATAACTTTCAGGCGATTTTCAGGATCCTGTTGCTTGAAATGCTAGTTCTGAACCCAGGTGCATAATTGAGACCTTTGCACTGAAATTTAGACGAAAGCAGGAAGCTTCAATAGATACATCATCTAGTGAATATTAGATTTTTAAGGAATGCCGACATTGATCATATTGACAGATATCTAATTTTGTGCTATAGGTTGGTTTTCCCATTACTGTAATGTTAGATGAAAAAGGTCAGGAGTCTCTTGTTCTGCTTCAGAGTTCACTGGTTGGAATTTATGTCTTCTTTTCAGTCATGTGTTGGAGGCCTTTGTTGCTCTGGTTTTAGTATCAACATGTTTTACTTCCTGTGTACGGTTTTCAGTAAGGACTCTAGTGCTCTTCTAGGTCCCTATTTATTCTTTCATCTTAACAACTACAAGGAGGCGTTCAATGAGTGGCTTCTCCATAATGACTGCCAGACTTCTGGTTCTGGGACCATCATTCAGGTACAGAATGTTAGAATTTATCAGTTGTTACCTGCAAGTTCCTTGACAAAAATTTTGGTTAGAAAACATGCCGGCCTCTGTTCATTACCTGCTGAGAAACCCCACAGTAATTGCTTTACTTGAAGTTCGATGCTGGTTTATATCTTAATTTCACAACCATACTTGTTTAGTCATTGGAAATAAATAAAATAGGGAGTGTCAAATCTGAAATAAAATTTGAATAATTCTGTTTATTTTCAAGAGAAGGTGGGTATAAGTTAGAATTAAATATTAGAAATAAGCAGTGAACGAGATATTAGTGTAATACTATTCCGATATTATTAAAATGTTATCTATATGTTCATTATTATCAAAATATTATTTTCAAAATCATGGATTAGAGTTTTTTATATTTAAAATTTTTAATAATATATATTTTTGTTTATTAATATTATATCAAGAAAAAGCAAGATTTTTGTAGTTATTTAACTTTATTTTGGTCATAAAAAGCATTCATGATAATTTAAAAATTAATAATTTATAAGTAATTGGAAAATGAATTTAATTAATTATTTATAAAATAAATCATTTAATTAGAGTAAATTTTTTAATTATCATTCATAATATGATACCAACTATTAGTATAACTCTTGTTTGGACGGGCTTATACCAGTAGAGTTTTTGCCAATATAGCTTTTCTAAGAAGAGTTTTTTTAATAAGTCAGTTGACTGTTTAGTTGTTATTTAAAAAAGAGCTTCTTTAAAATAGCTTCATATAGTAAACTGTTTGGCAACATAAAAATAAAAGGCAATTTTAATTTTAACTATATTTTATTTTGTAATAAAAATTATTTATGTATATAAAAATTATTTAAAGTATATTAAACA
>JANKOE010000003.1:49067750-49079997 GCA_026284465.1 Erythroxylum citrifolium
TAATAATAAAAAGAATAACAATAATAACAATAATAATTAAACAGTATTATTATATGTAAACAATATATAAAAATTATGATATATAAAAATTATTATTATTTTTACTATTATTTATGAGTATTATTATATATAAACAACATATATATAATCAATCCTTTGGAAAAATGATAACATAATAATAAGAAGTAAAATGTAGCTGAAAAGTGGGTACAGGCTATAATAATATTTCTTAGTTATTATAATAATGAAATAAATTTAATAAATAATAATCATTATAATTGTTAACAATAATAATGATAATAATAATAAAATAAAAACAAATAACTAAATAATTAAATATATACACTTAATAATAATAACAAATTTAATAATGTTTATAAATGATAATAAACATGTTTTAATACAAATCCAATACTGCAAAAGTTCACTAAGAATCATGTGTTGGATTTGTATTGTTTTATAACATGATTCTTTGTGAAACCAACACATAACGTTTCTATGATTGATTTGTTTTTCCGTGGCTGGCTGGCTCTGTCTTCTGGCTTGCAAACGGCGCCTGTGGGTGGGTCCCACAGGTGCCTGTCATCTGTCGCAACCCTTGCCAAATTTTTATCCAAAAATTACGTCGTTGTCCCACTAGACAAAATACGACAGGGTAAGGTTAGATAGACGATCCGGACTCAAATTTCCCATATATATTCGCCAGAGCTAGGATTCGACGTTCAAGTCCTTTCCCAGAAGAATAGAGTTGAATTCGGTTCAACTCTTTTCATGATATATGCGGTGCTGAAGACCAGAAGACACATAACGACATTTGCTATGATAAACCAAATTTCCTGGTAAGAGTAGACCCTTCCCAAAATCTAGACTTACATATATATTAACTAAAAAAGACATTTGAATTCTTTGTCGTGCAATTTCGTGGCATCTCTATTGTTACAGGTCAGCAGGAATGTTCTATGTATTCCTTTTGACCATGTATCTAAGAAAGGCGCTCAAGATATTTAGAGAAGTGGTGAAAGTTCCTTTCAGGTTCCAATGTTGTTAGAAAGAAGGTTCGTAGTGTCGTAATTTCTAAGCACTTTCATTCCAACAAGGTTGTTGTCTCTCCCATTTAATGTAGTCTTGTCCGTTCCATTCATATGGGATATAGCATATAGCCTACTATTACTAATTTCTTCTGTTGAAGTTTAAAGGCGCAATATTAAAGCTCTTTTAATAATTTCTAGCGTGTTGTAGTGATACTAACCTTTTACAAGCATGAATTTATTAACCGCTTTCCATAACTTCGATTGGCTTTCATAGGGTTTGCTTGTAAATTAAGGCAATTGAGCTCATACATGCAGAAATACTAAATGATCCATGCTATCCTTTTAGCATAAAATGTTAATAGAAACATTGTTGTCTACAAGATTACCGGCTGTTTCTGTGCTTATCCATTTATTAGACCAAAGTCTAAATGATTCATTTCTATGCTTATCTGTTTCTTTGACCGAAGGCTGAATGATTCATTCGACTATTGGTAAAGTATCTCTTTGACACTTTGAATTTGATACGAGTCTAGTCCGGTGGAATGCGTAAGATAAATGAAGTGAACTGTTTCCTATATAATTGAGATGTGGGGTACGTTGCCGATCGTTAATGAAAAATCAACTAGATATTATCTTGATTTACATCTATTCTATCCGTGAGTGGAGGCGGCTAATTCACTTTAAGTTGCATATACATCGTCTACTTCCATCCATTCATTTCCTTTTTATGAGATATGAATTCGAGAACAATAGGATGAAAACTTGAGGGTTTAGTTAGTCGATCAAAATTCGAAATTAGGTAATGTCAATAACCGTGAAGATGATCGGTTGTGACAAATCTGACAAGGTGTATATATATATGAGGTTGATATATAAGGTTGGCCTTTTGGATTACACATAAGTTATATATCTTCAACAACTAAACTCAAACCTGTTATTTAACACCCACAACGATGAATTGTATGATGAAAAATCGGGTGGTCAAGAAACTTGTTTATGGGGAAGAGAGTCGGAGGAATCCACTTGACTAGATAAGCAATGACACAAGAGAAAGCTGCGATGCTCATGCAAGCAGACCACTGTGTCCAGTTTAGCTTCTCGGTGTTGGCTACCTTATTTAAAAGCTCAACCATCGCCACTTGAAGGATCACCACAACTAAGAGAACCAACTTGTTCTTCTCTATCCCTTTGAACATGCGCTTTTGCTCCACCATCCTTGCGTTCAACACGTTGAAAACTTGGAATAGAATAAACATGTTGAAGATAAGAGTGTTCTTGGCTTTCTCTCCCACACTGAAAATTGAACAACCCCTGAATTCTATCGTTAATAGAACAACTACCTGGTACAAGGACTGAGTAAGAATGTTCCTCCACATGATGTCAGAAATAAGTGGCTGGGACGGCGGAACAGGAGGCTTTGTCATGGCTTCGTTACTAGGTTTGTTGGTGGCCAAAGCTAAGGCTGCTAAAGTTTCCATGATAATATTTAACCAAAGAAGCTGGACTGTCGTTAATGGGGTTTGACCAGAATCAGAAAATCCAATGGAAGTGACAAGAAGAGCGGTGGCATTGACAGTGAGCTGAAATTGAATCAACTTCTGTATATTTTCATAGAGGCACCTTCCCCATCTTAGAATTGTCACTACAGAAGAGAAGTTATTGTCCAATATGATCATATCTGAGCTCTCTTTTTCAGCATCTGCCCCTTGAATTCCCATGGAAAGCCCAATTTCCCCAGTCATGCCGTTTCCAGTTACTGCAACTACATGGCCTTTCTCTTTCAGGCACTGTACCATCAAACTTTTATCAGACGGTGAAGATCTTGCCATTACTCGGACACGATCGATTTTCTCGTTTCTTTCTTCTGGCAAGAAGTTTCTGAATTGCGCACCTTCTATTACAGCTTCGTTGTCTATAAACTCTCCAGGATCGAGAATTCTGCACTCAAATGCTATAGCTCTGGCGGTATGTATATTGTCACCGGTGATCATTATAAATTTCAAGCCAGCTTTCTTGCATGTCTCTACTGCTTCTCTAACTCCTGGTTGCAATTGGTTCTCCAATCCCACAAGCCCCAACAAAGTCAGTCCGGCTTCTTCAACCTGCTGATCATTCAGTACTTCTGCAACCTTTTTGTGGGCAAATGCAATGCACCGTAGGCCTCTTGTTGCCATACTCCGAATTATCAATTCAAACTCCGATCTTTCTTCACGACTCATCTCTTGCTCACCGTTGCTGTCATAGTAATTTGAACACATGGAAAGTATTATTTCTGCAGCTCCTTTCAAGTGTGTTTGAATTGCCTTTTCATGGTTCTTCCTGATCAACACCCCACTTCTCTTCTTATCTGACTTGAACACCTCTAGATGTACTACCTCACAATATTGTTTTACGGCATCGATGTTGACACCCAAATCTGCCTTAGCCCACGAAAGTAATGCTTTCTCGGTCGGACAACCAAAAATCTCCAGGTCTAGGGCAGAATTTTGCTTGTTTACAAAGCTAGTTGTATTCAAAGCAACAGCTTCCTGTAACAGCTGGAATGCTTGACTTGTTATTTCTCTTGGAAAATCATCTACAACTTTTTCTTTACCGAGCCAAACCTCAGTTACCTTCATCTGATTCATAGTAAGAGTACCTGTTATGTCTGTGCAGATTGTTGTGGCAGAATTAATTGTTTCACAAGCAGAGAGTTTCCGAATCATAATATGATCATTTGTCATTAGCTTCATAGAGTATGTAAGATTTAGTGCCAAAGCCAAGAGTAAACCTTCAGGGATTGTCACTTCCACGATATTCACAGCAGCATTTATAAAGTTTACTATTGACTGAAGGATGTTCCCCAAGTTAGTCTTGCCTCTGATGAATTCTGGTTTTCCGCTTGCATCCTTGGTGCTTCCAGTGAAGTAATAGACGAAAGCCAAAGTGAAAATAATCGCTGCTGCGCCTGTTCCTATCTTTTTGATTTGAGAAGTGAGCTTGTTGAGATATTCCTTAAATGGAGTCTCTTCCTCCACTTCACGGAATGTTGAACTCGTTATCTTCTCACCAACAGACGTAACAAGCATGAAACCAAAGCCATCAATCACTTTTGTTCCCGCATGCAAGAACGGATTGTCTCTGCAATTAACAGCAACTTCATGATTTTGATCACCGCTCGGGCTGTACTCATCTAGTTTCAAAGAATAGCCGTGCAGGAACAAGCCGTTTGCAGGAACCCGGTCCCCTAGCTTCAGCAAAATAACATCGCCAACCACCACATCGGAAATTGCCACGGAATGACATTTCCCATCTCTGATCACGTTTATTTGACTAGTATCATAGGAGTGCTTCCTGAACTGTGTTGATAGTCTGAAGTTGCTGACAGAAGACACAACAGCAATAAGGACGACAGCAAAAATGTTGCTAATACCACCATAACAGCTATGTTTCAGGCCATACTGTTTGATACCGAAACCGAAAGATATCATGGCACAGACCAAAAGAATTACAATGGTTGTGTCCTTTATTGCTTGGAGAAAAAACCTTAGATAGGTTTTAACAGCGCGCTTCTGATGCGTATTGACGCCGAAAACCTCTCTTCTATGTTCCAGATCCTCCTTTCTTCCACTGATACCTTCTTTAATGTGGCTATTAAGAGCTGCAACAATTTGCTCAACTCCTCCTAGTTGGCTAAGTAAGCCAAAATTCTTCTCTTTCACAACACGAGCGAGAGTGATTTGATCAACCCCACTTGTGGAGGATGTATGGTCCGTGCCAACGATTTCATCATGGACATCAATGGAAACGTAGGGGGGCGAGTGTGAGAGACTCTTTTGCTTACGGGGACCTTTCTTGGACATAGCAACAAGAACCCTAGTGAAAAATATGGCTGTGAAAACCCTCCAACACGATGGGTGGCGGGGTTTCATTACATCTTTCCGATCAAGATGCATGCTGGCTATAAACTCAGGATCTTCTAGCTAGGCACTACAATATGTGAAATGGTAAGATAAGAAGAAAAGTTTATGCCTCTCTCTCTATATATATGTATATGTTTATATGTATGTGTATACACACACGAGCGCGCACACAGGATCTTCTAGCTAGGCACTACAATATGTGAAATGGTAAGATAAGAAGAAAAGTTTATGCCTCTCTCTATATATATATGTATATGTTTATATGTATATGTATACACACACGAAGTCGGATGGTTGGTCGGTTGGACTACAAAACTTTGATGTAATTTGTTAAGTCTTTATAAACGGCGTGGAAAATGTAGTTCGGTTCGGTGGATTCTTATTTTATTATTTAGGGCATAAGAGGTAGAAAAGTTTTCGCATATGTACGGAGTATTTGATGGCGCCAGTCAATAGGTGGGGTCGGGTTAAGATTTAAATCCCTAACCCAATAGTAATTGCGTTAAATAACAGATGTCGGACAAAATCTTCTCTTCAAACTTACGGTGTGTTATTCTGTTCATAAATCTTAGCCATTTATTTATGTGAATTTTACGTTTAATTATATGAGAGCTTATATAAATAAATGGTTAAAATTTATGTGACATAATAAAATACTATAAAATTGAACAAAAGATGAGGATTCCCTTATGTCCACGTGATGCTCCAGACTGCAGTTCATGTTAATAAAAACTATACTAACATTTTTACTTATTTAACGACAAAAATCTTGCTAAACTGTTATTTTAGTCTTACTCATATTTGAAGAAAAAAAAAGAGGTTCCATCGTACTGAGAGCATATAAGGGTACATTGTTATTGGAGAAGGAATAATATATTTAAAAACATTTAACTTTTTAAGTTTTGAATTTAGTGCTAAATATTTTAAAGTTTTTAATTTAATGGCTAACTTTTTAACTTGTATAAATTAGACCAAAAAGCTATTTTTTATAATATGACATGTTCACTGAATACTATATGGATATTTATTTATTAGTTTACCGAATTATTAAAAATTAATCACTTAATTAAAATTTTTCAAAAACTTAAAATATTTAAGCATTTTAAAATTTATTATGTATATATTTAAGAATCAAATTCTCTGTGAGCCAATTCTATTGAAGACAATCTCATCCATACAAACATGATCATCTAAAAGAGAGTTGACACAAAATTATGCGCACGACCACATGATTACATATATTTAGGTGATATTAATTACTTAGATAATTACGAAGATTGATGGGCAAGTCTTATCACAAATCACTCCAGAAAATTCTTTAGGTAACAAAGGTCAAACTACTAGCGAGCGGAAAAGAGAGACTCAATCCGACCTTGACCGATTTCTAGTTTTGTGCTGCCAAGTAATTACTCTGTAACTTCCATAGCTTATACCGACCATATAATTTCGAAAGGTCGATTGTGACAGGCTTTTGCACACATCTGAAGAAATCTTAATTCTACTCCTCTTAGACACCGTAGAAATTTTCCTAGCCGTGAGGGAAATTTCTTCTTCTTCTTTTCATAATTAAATGTGCAAGTCATGGACTCATTTAATTCGTTTAATTAGTTACGTGTATTGTTAGATTGATTACTGATCCAATTTCTTTCAACTAAAAATGGATAATACATTAGTTAATGGAAGGAGTTAATTACACATGATACCCTTAACAACACATTTTTCATTTCTTATAAATTCGTTTAATCAAACAAATAAAATTACCCTTACCAAAAAAAAATAACTATTTTTTTAATAAAACCTTTACTCCATATGGTGTAAAGAACTTAAATTATAAGATAATGTTTAAATTACTAGTCATTTTCTAATCAAATTTTCTTTACATATTAAACACAAAAATAGATTGACACAATAACAGAATGGGGAAAGAGCGTGGTCGAATATGCTGGTGGGATCCTTCTGGAGCAAATGTCCTACATTTCTAATTATCAAGGCCTGGGCTAGTGTACGGTAGAGTAAACAAGGTTTGGAGAAAACTCTATTTACTAATGATAACATGATTATTTTCAAATTTGCTTCAGATGGTAACCTGAATGAAATAATTTGAACGGGTCCTTGGTATATGGGGGGACAACCCATGTTTGTATAAAAGTGAAAGTCGAGGATTGCATTTAATAAGGAATGTGTTGAACTTTTTTTCAATTTGGGTCTAATTCCATAATCTACCACTTGAATTGTGGATTGTACAAGGGTTAAGTTTTCTTGCTAGTTCCTTGAGTAAACTATTGGGTATGGATGCATAGACATCAAGTATGGCTAGGATAGAATATGCAAAAATATGCATAGAAGTGAGACGACAACTTACACTACCAGATTATTACTTGCTGGGATCAGACCGTGATTTACCTCCCTCACACAATGTCGGGCCAGAGTGTGGGGGCGCCTAAGGTGGACATTCCACCTTTTGAGCCCAGGCTCCACTTTCTAGGTACTTTTGCTAAGTCCTAGGAATCTGTTATGTTCTTCCCAGTTTAAATAGTCTGTTTGCTTTGTTCATAAAAAGAAGGCATAATAACTTTGACTCATTGTGTAGGAGTCTGGTCCCTCCATACGGACTATTTTTAAGTGTTATTTCATTTAAGTTTGCTAATAGGAAGCCCTTTTCCTTACTTTCGTCGGTACCTCCTACAGGAGCTCCTAACACTCTCCCTTCTTCCTAAAGAGATCAAAGGTTCTTACTATTTTTATGCAGTAAAACTGTCGATAAATGGAAACCAAGCTTACCACAACATCATATCTCTAAGAAGCGAAGGAAACAAGCATACATATTCTCCTTTCTATATTCATATCAACATGAGAACCTGGCTCAAAGTTTTGTGTACTAATTTTCAGGTGCTAATAAACTTGTTATACTTTTATGGTATGTGTGGCATACTGAAGGAGTGTCTTCTGCAACGCTACTTTAGCAAGGTTCAAAACGTTACTTTAGTTTGGTTTTCCTCTAGATTTGTCTATGTGTCATAATGTTCAATTTTGAATCTAGGAAATTAGGTGTGGTATGCATGGTGCAGAGTCAGAGATCATTCAGACTTTCAAAAGGGTAAGAATAAATTGCATAAATTGTTTATTTTTCCTCGATTATTTTCTGTTGTGTAGTGGAGAATCTGAAAATCTGTTGTATTTGCAAGGAGAGACAAACAAGTCGAATGACATGCTTCTGGAATATTTGCAGCATCTTCCATAATTATTTCTGTCTTTCTTGATTTTATTAGCATGCATTGAGGTGCTGATTTTCTTTTCTAACATGTGGTAACAGTTACTGGATGAAAGGCAAAGTTTGAACGTGATGCGCTTTCTCCAAACAATTAATGAGTGAGTTCCTGTTAGTTCAAATTTGACATGCAGTTAGATGGATGTCTATAATTTTTTCTTGGTGGTGTTTTCACTTGCCATGATTTGTTTATATGACAAACCTGCATATCTCTTATGGGAACAGCAGATTGTTTCCGATCCTTTAAAACAAGTTGAAATGGTACCACTGTCAATTAATTGTCTCATTCATTAGCAGGAGGCATGACCTTACAAAAGGCTTGAAGAAGTTGCAATGCAAGACACTTATTTTTGTGGGTGAAAGAAGCGTATTTCGTGAAGAATCTATACATATGAGTGCCAATATGGGGAATAAAAGCTGTGCTCTTGTTGAGGTAGGCGAGCTTTGAACCAGTTCTTCCATTCTTTTTGTAGTGTTTTACTTAGAAATATCATCTTTTGGTTGCAAATGTCCAGTCAAAAATTGATTTTTTAAAAAATCAATCCCTTGTTCTTTGATTTGAGTATGGGAGGGGGGGAACTAATAATATTCGCATTTACATCCGTTTTCTTTTTCTTAAAAGAGTAACTCAAACTATAAACTGAGAACTGGTAATCTGCAAGGCTGCTTTTGCTGCCTTGTATTTAAATCCATTGAGCAAATTCGCCTATAGATACATATACGCTTAATGTTCTAGGATATATTCAGTGTACATATCTGAACTTGATCAATTATTCAGGCATTCCCTTTGAAATCTTGAACAGGTTGAGGCCTGCGGTTCATTGGTAACAGAAGAGCACCCATATGCGATGATACTTCCAATTGAGTTATTTTTGATGGGATTTGGCTACTGTAGACAATCCAATTTTGCATCCACGTCAAGTAATGGCTCTAAACCTGCCAGCCCCTCAAGCCATTCCCGTGTAGCACCAGAACTTCTTTCCCTTGAGAATCTAGGCATCAAGCTCAAACCTATAAAAACTCGAGTGGAATTCCAAATATGATGTGTTAAAAAGCATGATTCAGTAACTCATCTTCCATGTAAAGTAACAGGAGAGTCAGGATTCAACCCTGCACATATACTGCATATATGTGTGTGTAACCATGACAAAACACTACCGTATTTAGAACATAGCACGTTCAATTCTTTAATTGTATTGGCAGGAGGAGGATTATGTACTTAGTTGGATAATGGTCCTCCTGCTATTTTGTAATGTGAACAACTAGACTGATTCTTTACACCAGCGTGGGACTCATGTAGCTTCGTTCATTACGCTATGTTGGATGAGTTCTCAATTTGATCATGAAAAGAAACCAATAAACGCTTTGCCTTTGTTACTGTAACGTAGCTTGTTTGTCTGGAATCCCTCAAGATTACGAAACTTGAGATTGTTCGTATACTTGAGAACCTGCAAGAACATGTTGTTTGTCTGTTAGTTACCCAACGGCTTTCTTGGGATGGGTCGTTTTTGTTTCTTTTGAAATCTCGCGACCTTTCATTACGAACCGTCGTCTCCTTTTGTCATTTTGAAGGAGGATAACAGGGAGTATACAACCTGTGAAGCAGTATTGGGTCTTTAAGCTTAGCAATTTTTCTGCACATTATACACGAAAGATCCTTTTTTGGACCTCTCTTTAGCTCTATATCTCTTATCCTTAGGAGGTCTTCCTCCACTAGCAGGTTTTTTTTGGAAAATTTCATTTATTTTGGTGTGGATGAGAGGCAGACCTATATTTCTTGGTTTTAATAGGACTCCTTACGAGCGTTATTTTTATCTACTATTATCTAAAAATAATCAAGTTATTAATGACCGGACGAAACCAAAAAATAACCCTTCACGTGCGAAATTATAGAAGATCCCCTTTAAGATCAAACAATTCTATCAAATTGAGTATGATTGCACGTGTGATAGCATCTATTATATCAGGAATATCAATGAACCGATTATTTAAATTACTCAAGATATCCTTTTTTTGGTCTCATTCATTTTCAATGAGATCAAATATTCGACTAACCTATGTTTGGTCAAAAACCATTTCACGCTTTATGTTATATATCGAGGAAAATTCATTATAACTTCAAAGGATAAGCTTCTTCTTATAGCACCGAGTCAATAATTTGAGCAAAACGTCCTAGGTTCTTTTTGTCAGGCGTGCAAATCCTAGGATCAGAAGTAGTTGTAGACGAGACGATGAATAATAAGCCTGCGTTTTTCATTCTTTGCTAAACTAATAATTTAGTTTTCATGGGCCCACCATGTGTGCCATTGCATGACTTTAGACAATCGGAAACCTTTTAACGTGGGCCCATTGTTTGGAAAGTTTTGAGTAAATGTTGCAGAAATCTTGTTTTCGTGGCCATTATTGCAAGCTTTAGTTATACGACATTAACATAATTTTTTGTAACTTTAAAAACTTTTCAAGGGGCCCATCATTTGTTTTTATTTTTTTTTGAAAACAAAAGAAGGGAACTGCATTAACAACCATTGTCAGCAGCTAAGGCTGAAGCAATACAAACAGGGAAAGATAAATCTCAATAAACAAGACCTGACATAGAACTAGCATATCTCGCAAGGGAGTGAGCTGCACGGTTCGCAGATCTTTTACAAAAACCAAAATGAACATCATTAATGGAATGACAAAGAAATAAGCAATCATGAATAATTAAATCGACGTCAGACCGATTGCGACTAAGTGAGAGAAGGCTTTGAATAACCAATTGTGAATCAGATTCAATAATAACAGAATGTAAGTTTTTCTTTTTAACCCAGCTCAAAGCCTCGCGGATACCCATAGCTTCTGCTGTAGTCGGATCCAAAACACCCGGAAAAATATTACTATCAGCAGCGATACAATCGCCATTGCTATTACGAACAACGAAGCCAGTACCAGTCTTTCTAGACTCCTTGAAAATAGCAGCATCTGTGTTGATTTTAAGATAGCCATCCGGTGGTTTTTGCCACAAAATAGGGGCGAAAAGGGTGTTGTGTAACACTATAGTTCGGTGTCTCCTGGCAGTTGTCCAATTTCTCAACATCGATTGGGCAAGAAAAAGAATAGCTTGAGCTGAATGCTTAAGGCCATGCCAAACCAAATCATTCCTATTCTTCCATAAAGCCCAACAAATGGAAATAGCCAAACACAAATCATCACCAGTATAAGTATGTGCCACAAAAGAAAACCAAGCAGGCAGCGCAACAGAGTTTGAATGAAATAAACCCAATTGAGAATGTGACCACACCTCTCTAGCACAACTACACTCAAATAAAATATGGGAAACAAATTCCAGCCCAAGACCACAAATAGAACACAAAGGCAAAATATCCACACCTTTATGTACAAGAAGAGCACGAATTGGCAAGCAAGCATGTAGCGAATGCCAAAAGAAATTTTTCATCTTAGTAGGAATGTTCACAGACCAAAACTTCTTCCAAAGAGGAGAGGGAAGCACTTGATTCAAACCTCGAGGAACAACATGAATGAAACGGTAAGCGCTTTTTACCGAATATATCCCTTTCCTATCAAAGACCCAAACCCAATCATCAATACTTCATTGAAAACTCAAAGGAATCTAGAGAATTAAATCTCTATCTCGCTTATTAAATAAAGCTGAAATTAATGACAAATTCCTTTGGTTAAGGTCATGTCGGATCAAATCCGAAACTCGAAGATTTAGCCAAGAATCATCAAGGGTTGAAGTGACATAGGGATGCCCCTCATCTGGCAACTAAGGGTCAGAACAAACTCTTATGGTACTGCCATTGCCAACACGTTTCCTACATCCTTGTTTAACAAAAGCAATGCTAGAAAAAATACTACTCCAAGTATAGCTAGGATTAGTACCTCTTTTAGCATCCCAAATGCTGTGTTTGGTTAGCGTCTTCAGTAGACAGGGACGGGACATGACTAGACAGGACGGGACGGAACAGAACAAGAATTGAAGACAGTGAGATGTTTGGTTGCGGTGGACAGAACAGAGATTATTATTATTATTATTATTATTATTA
>JANKOE010000003.1:49278729-49288915 GCA_026284465.1 Erythroxylum citrifolium
TCATGAAGAGGCGAAGAGGTAATGTTTGTCCATATGCTCTTTGATATTGCAATAAAAGAGATGAACATTGATTGAGTTTATGGGGTGATTAAGAAATAAGAGAGTCCCAATCTTGTTCCACAGTGTATTGGACAAGTTTTCAAAGGGTGGTGTCCATAATGAATTTATTTGGCACAAGATATCGTTTTCTATATGGTCTAAACTCATCTTGTTAAATGCAAAGAAATTAGAGTTTGGTGAAAAGATAAAGGAGGAGGTGAGGGTGAATCTCTAAGAGTTATACGTGTAAGGTGTTTAAAACTTTTGGGTTGGCATTTTGACAAGGGAATGATTTAGTGGGTTGAGGAAAATATGAATAGGAATGAAATCCTCTCTTCTAAGTAAAGACTAAAGAGCCAATATAACGAAAGAAATAGCTTAAATTGAGCTTGAGCATCCTAGAGAGGTAAAATACCAATCTAGAGTGAAAGAACCTTTGGGTTTAATAACTGTCAATCTTCATCTAAAGGACGCTTCTAATGAGTGAGAACTGAAAGCCCTAGGATTTGGAGTGTTTTACAGTTAGTTTGGAAGAGAATGAAGAAAATACTAAAAAAGGGAGATTTATGGGGGCTACGGTCTGGTAAATAGTAAACTAGGCTCCTAAACAATCGAGTGGACTAAAAGCCACCTTTCTATTTGGTTAAGTTAATTGCATCCTAGCGGGTTGATTGGATAGGGAGCTCCCAAAGGAATTTCTAGGTTCTTTTTCCGTTCATTTTCACTTGCAGCTCATTTTTTCAACTTTCAAGCATCTTAAAGGATTCTTGATATAAAAAAGCTATAAAAAAAATATGCGTCAATCTTTTTATGAATGGAATTAAAATAATCTTCTGTACGATGCTTGGTAAATAATTGATTTGAAATATCAATAAATTCTACTTTTACATCACTATATTAGACATAATATCCATACAATAATGTTTAATATTCTCTACATATTTTGTTCTAAAATGTTAAATTCAGTTCTTGGTTAGAAAAATAGCATTAGTTTATTACATCTTAAAGGTTCATGGGTAAGCTTTAATAAAAATACTCAAGTTATCATCCAGAAACTACCTAAAGCAACACATTTGGCCTCAATTTATTTCCTGCTGAACCATGATATGAACGAATTAACATGTACTACATAGTTCACATGGGAATATCCCTAATTTGGGAATTGGGATACCAAACTAAAGACCTAAAGAAAAAGTCCCTCTCAAATATATATGTTAGTATCCTCTTTACAACTAACAAATGAGATTCTATATGTGATGCTTGAAATCATATTGGCTATTGATAACTACATACATGATTAATAGATATGATAAACTAGAGTACAATCATTGCCCCAGTACCACTTTAATTATATGAATGTTCACCTAGTCGATTCATATAATCAATTAACTTCCTTTCCCACATGGCTTGATAGTAGACTTAAAACATACGAAAGACTTTGGGTGAGTTTCAAGTTAAAGAAAACGATGTCGTTTGGTATTAAACTAAATGACGTTGTTTTCTTTAACTTTAAAATGCTAAAGTTGAAGTAGACGACGATCTTTAACTTGAAAATTCACCGACGGATTTTATCGAAGGAAATTTTTCGTCGGTAAAATCAAAACTTTTTTATTCCGCCAACAATTACCGTCTTATTTATCGACAGTCATTTGATACCATCGCTAAATTCTGTCGCAAATTTTACTGGGATGATTTTCCTCTGCATTTAGCGACGGATATTAGTACTGACGCTAAACGAAATTTTTTCGACAATTTTACCTACAGAAATCCTATTTATGTCGGTAATTTGCAACGGTTTCTTTTCTGTCGGTAATTTTTTGTTGCTAATTCCTGCTTTTCTTGTAATGAATAGTTAACCAATGCATAAAAACTAGTTGCTGGTAATCATTAATTATTGTGTCTAGTAGCTAGTTTGACCTTAAAAGCTTATAAATATGTTATTTTCCATAGGTATAGATATGGTGAAACATTTGAGTTCCTCTTTGCCTTGCTAAAACAAGAAACCTAGTGAAACATTCTAAAAAGTTTCTTAGAGAGTAGATGTGGTCAACGATTGTTTACTAAACCACTATAAATTAATTCACCTTTCTTTTTCCTATCCTCTTTAAATTATTGTTTGATTATGTTTTTAATTTAAGTTAAGATATTTTATTATTTTTTAATTCTTATTCAATTGCATGCATTAGATAAGAAATTGTTATTTAAATTTACTAACACCTAATTGACGTTTCTGTTAGGGACCAACAGAAACCTTTTAAATACAAGATCCTACTTTCTTCAGGGTGAATTTACTTTACGTTGCTTATGGTTGTGAAGAGGCTCTTAATGCAAACTTATGTCCTCTTTACTGGTTGGTATATCTCTATCACGTAAGCTTTAATTAGGCAATTACGTACGGTCATATTTATCCCCCAAAAAAACGTACGGTCATCTTTTAATAAAACTTTCACTAGAAATGGTGCATGCATTATCACTAATAAATTGTAGGTATATTGATTTTTCGATGGGCTAGCCTATGATGGAAGCAATATTGAAGACTTTAGGGTTTGACATAATAAAATAATAGTTTAAATTTATTTTAAAATTATAAAAAATGACATCAGCATTAAATGTTCCACATTACTAAATTATCATATCACGTTCGGGTTAACTAGCAATCGTATAACATCATTTTAAAGTTAAGATAGATAAGAAACTTGTGAAAATATGATGAAAGAGGTTATGTACTACATAAACGATATCATTGGTAGATGAGTTATATTTTTTATAAATTAAAAGGAATTAATTGAACCAAAATTTTCAACTAACTTTCTTTTGTCTTAGGATTTGGATTTGGGTTATCTAATTATAGGTTACCTGAACCCAATTTCTCTCAAATCAGCCCAATTCTGTTTTAATATATGCTTATGGCCTCGGTTGAAAAGTACACTAAGCTTTATGCACAATAATGATCAAAAGCAACAAACAAAACCTCCAACTTGGGAAAGGACAAAGAAACGAGGAAGCCCAATTAGATCGGATGTCCTTATTCAGTAAGTCCAAAGGGCAACTAAGCTGACTGATTTGAAAGTTAATAATTAAGGGGACGGTCAATTCTTATGCTCGAAAAAGAAATATTGAATCCTATATATATATATATATATATATATATATATATATATGTTATATTTGTTTTTGTTACATTTAGATATATAGAGTATCAATCTTCTATAGTAATGTTTGTTGTAGGCCAGATAGTTGACGAACCAAACATGCTGCTTTGAACCCTACCAAAAATCTAAATAGTCTTGCCTCTAATTATAGTGTCGGTATTTTTTTCTTTCTTTTATTAATAAAAGAAAATTATATTAAATATATAATAATTTATTAATTATGTATTATAAAATAAATAACATAATTAATAAATAATTTAAATTTATGTGATATGAGATAATAAAGTCATTGTACGATATTGAAACCTAAGGCTTCTAGTATCAGAGGCGGTGACAAAGTCTCCAACTATAGGTTCAGATTATCTATTTCTATTATACTGTGCCTACCATATTTCATAAGAATATGGAAGTAATAGGAATAAATGATATTTTCCCCAACAACCCCTTAAAGGCTACTTTTTTTTTTTTTTTTTGCATGAACTGAACTTTTTAATTGAAATTTTTAATCGCAAAGTATTTTGTATGAATTTGGAAGATAGAATTATGTGTTTGACCATTCACTCTATATAAAATACTGAGCTTGAAAATGGCTCAAGTGTTAGGTTTGCCTTGATGATGGAACCCAGTCCACCTAACGCTCTGAAAGCAACCAAACTACCAAAGTTTCTGTCCTTTATCTTCGTAGATCCTTATATGCTATGATGGATGTTCATATAACTTCTAATCAATTATGCTTAAGTTCTTGTTAAACTAATTAAGACCACTTATATGATAATTCCTAATCAATTTAAAATGTTTATAGGTCTATTCAATCCTCGGTTAGAACAAATGGATGCTCCCTTCTCATTAATCATGATTGGAACTTATTAGGGCTTTACTAGGTGTAGGCTGATTGAATTAAGTTGCTAAATACTGATATTTATGAACTCAAGTTATAGAAAAATGGTTAAGCTCCATATTCTAATACCCTTACTTTCAAACTCGTTTCATAATATTCTTTAATTACTTGAATTTGTATTTTTATTCTAAAACTATTTCTTAAAATTATAATAGATAATTAAGACAAACTCCCTTTCATTGCATTATAAATTACACGTAACGTCTGAAGAAATTAATCGAATTCTTCTAGATCTCATAGTTGGGAGACCAGACGAGTCCACTCAACTAAATGAACACAAATGTACAGAGCTTGTTTAATTAGGAGCTCCCGTTCCACAGAAGAACCTACTTTTGATAAAGTAATAGGTTTTTAGAAAAGGCAAAGGCTGAAAGAGGTTAACAAGTCAAAACTACTTCTAGTAGTTGAAGAGGAAAAATAACGTCGACATTGAACTTGCGATGCGAGCAATTAGTTAGGAGGAAAGCAGTTGAAAGCATTTACTTTTACATTCTAAAACAGCTCTTATCCAACGTAAACCCTAAAATTCTATCCTTTTTGACTTTTCTTTTTCTTCTCTCTTTGTAAACGACCAATTAATTAATTGTTTTTGCATGCAATTAATTCTTGATTCGAAAGCTTATGTCTTTCTGACATTGCCATGATGCAGCAATCTTATGCAGGTCTTCACTGAATGATTAGTAAAAAAAGATTTCAAAAGAAAAAGGAAAACAGAACTGGTCCATGTTCAATAATGGAGAGATTGGAAAAATGGGTATGACGGGGCGACGGTTCAAATATAATTAAATTGATGTTATTCGTATCTCAACCTTAAGCAGTTGGTGACCTCAAATTTAGTATTTTTTTAAATCATATTTTAGTCATTTATTATATTTTATTTGATTAAAATTAAAATTAAATTATTAATTCCATTTAAATTAGTGTGTGTATATATTTGAAGTGATAGACACAATATTACTGTAGACTTTCTTTTGGCCCTGTTGGAAGCCTCCACTGCGAAGTCGGCACGTTGTTAGAGAAAACAGACAAAGTGCTATAATGAAGGAACAAAAAGAGTAAAATGAAAGAAACACAGAAAAGTTGATTCAAACATCTAGACAGATGGACCATATATGCATCTGCACCGAACTCTGAATGGGTGGACCATATTCATATTAAAACAGATATCGATGAAGAAGCGACTTGAATCTGTATAGATATCTATTCGCAATATGTATGCTTTTCTATATATATATATATATATATATATAAAAGAGTAGTTGTCTTATGTGTAGTTAAAGTTAAAGCATGCATGCTTCATTTCCTGCCATGACTTTCCTTGTTAGAAATTGACTTCACACTCCTTTCAAAAGCATTTGGTAATTAAAACATTTTCAATTAGCATTTTTTATTATATTAGCTGCTTCAAGATGAGTTAATTATCATATTATAAGAAATTGGTCATATCAAACTTTTCTCCGTTGGGGCAACTGCCGAACGTTGTCTCGTTTAATTCGATCCCATAATTCAAAGTTATGCTTTCTTTAGGATGTAAGTTGTTGCTTAGTTCTTTGTTTGGTTGTTGGTCGCATCTATTCTTTTCGTAAATGAATATCTTCTCATATCTATCATCAAGTTCAAGAACATAACCTCGAATTTTTAAAATTATAAATTAATATTAATATTTTTTTTAGTCTCAAGCTGTGTTGTCTATTTTCTAGGTAAGTTATGATTAACCCTCATTAGTATAACATTTATGTTTGTTATTTTTTCTGGCACATACTTAATTACGTAATGCATGCATATGGTCAACAAGGAATTTGGATGGAGTTGAATTGTAAATCTTAATCTTGATTGTTTTTAACCGATTGAGGACAAATCTTGATTGTTATATATATAATTTTTTCTTCGAATATTTCTTTAGTTCATTAATTTTAATTTATATATTTATATTTGATTGCTTTTATTTAATTAAAATTCACTAATATTATAACTATAAATGTCATACAATGTTTGCAATTATAACTTTGTTGTTTTTATTTTTTTCTGGAAGCCTCTGCCAACGGGTCATTTTCTATTCCTTTTAAGAAGAGGTGTCTTTCTCATAGAAACATACAAGTCATTGCAAGGGTTCACCGGAGAAGATATTTTCATTTCTACAAGATAGATGGACCCCATATAGATTGGTGGATCATAGTACATCGTCAAAGCTTTGGACTTTTGGAGTATTTTATTGTTAAACTTTATATTTTTCTAATTAAATCACGAAGAGGCAAGTTGAACCTATACGTAATAAGATTCTCAAGCTACATGTCATATATGTATATTAATAAATCACAACCAAACCCGTTACTGACCCTCCAATCAAGACTAACTAAAGTGATGTTCAAATATCAATTCCTAATCGGTATAAAATTTGTAGTGTATATAATTAAATTTGGAAAACAAACATTAAATTAGTATAACATTTAACTAAAGCATGCATGCTTTTATCAAAACCAAAATTAACATATAATCCAATAATTAGTTATACTTTAGAATGGGCATTAACTTAGAATTTTACTTATTAAGTTAGAGACTTTGCCTAAAAAAAATTCACATAATTGTATTTATATGTACATTTAGGCCATTATGATGCTTTTCATCAAACTAAAAATGAAATTGTCAGACGACCTTTTAGAGAACATACTTTCTTATATATGTTGAGTACGATGGCATATACTAATCTAGTTGGATTCCTTTTTTAGGGCTAAACAGGTTGTACGTTTGTACCTTTGCCTGAATGCGATGAGACTTAAGAAATGGGATATTGTTTTATTAACATTCTCTTTAGCATATCTACAATACTACAATTATGATATACTAGGAAGTTGGTCACCTCAACATTTTTTGTTTGTTCGTTTGTTGAAATTGGCCAAATTGTCATGTACTAGGCAACTAATATTGCTGTCTCGTGGAGTCCGCTTAATTCAAAATCATACTTTATTTGTTAGTTACAGATTGTTATATATACAAGGTTACGTTGTGTCATACCTGTATTAAACTAAAATCCTTTTTCTCATACTTCATAACCTTATATTTCAAACTTATAGTAAGATTAATCTGTATTTTAATTTTTATCTCATTTTAGTATAACATTAGTCTTTATTAATTTTATTTCTGACAGACATGATTTCTTGGTGGGTAATTTTTTTATAGGAAACAAGTCAAAAGGAAGAAGAGTAAAACAAAAGAAACAACATTTGGATCACCCAAAAAGCTCTCGTAATTAAGACCTAGATGAGATAGGTGGATCATAGTTATGCGTGGTTCACAGGCACACAAAGATATGTAGTCCACTTTCAGGTTTTGGAGTTCAGGCTCAGGCAGTACTTTTTTACTATTCATTTGACGTACATGCCCCACCATGAAAGGAAGCTGCCTGGTGGCTTCGTTCTTCCTTTAAATACTACTCAAGAGTCAAGTCCCACAACCACAACTAACCTGCTATCATCCCCAATACTCTTCTCTTTTCCTTTTTATCTCTGCTTTCTTCATGATATCGCTCTCTTTTACTCATTTTTCGTTCGATGCTCTTTATCTACATATGTGAAGATCCCAAAAAAAAAAAAAAAATCCTGTTTTGTACTCCTGTACTGCCATGTTGATTCCCTCTTAAATCCTAGATCTATTACAAATCTTCCTATATCAGACATTTATGTGTTGTCCTCGGCTTTTACACGGAATCTAGGTTAATTTTTTTTCCATAAAAGAACTTCTTGTTTCTTGTTTTGTATCTTCTCAACTATGTCTTCCCGGGCTCGTCAAAGATGGCATATGGCCTTGAAGGCCATAAATTTGCCGTTGAGGAACCGGAAAATTCTCTTGCGATCCCTCTCTCATGTTGTTCTTGATGTTCGGGATGCCGCAGAAGATGAGAACCAAGTCCCGCCTTTCAATATCAATCCAAAAACACTAGCCGACATGGTCAACGGCAAAAGCTTGGAGTCCCTGAACCGAGAAGGAGGAGTTGTTCAACTTACTAAAACTCTTCAAAGCGACTTATCGAATGGCATCTCCGGCAATGAAGATGATCTCTTGAAGAGGAAACGGCACTTTGGTTCCAATACTTACAAGAGATTGCCCACCAAGAACTTTCTCTTCTTTGTCCTCGAAGTACTCAAAAGCATGACTTCCATAGTCCTGTTGATCTGCGCTCTTATCTCCCTGGGGTTTGGGATTTACGAGCAAGGACTAAAGCACGGTTGGTTGGATGGTGTAACCAATATTGTTGCGGTATTGTTTGTAGTTGTTGTCTCTGCTACAAGCAGCTTTGGTTTTTCAAAACTTTTGCAGCAGCTTTCTTATGAGAGAACCGACTTCAAGGTGCTGGTTGTTAGATGTGGGAGACAATGTAAAATACCCGCCTCTGAAGTTGTGGTCGGAGATGTTGTGTCTTTGGAGGTAGGTGATCAACTACCTGCAAATGGTTTACTGTTGAAGGGTTTTTCTCTTAAGGTGGAGGAATTTGTGGTGACCGGAGAGAGCAACACGGTTGATGTCACAGTCGGAGACAATCCATTCTTGCTTTCTGGTTCAAAGGTGATTGATGGCTATGGTTCTATGTTAGTTACATCAGTTGGCACGATGAGAGCTATGAGTCGAGAACCGGAACATCACACACCCCTTCAAGTGCAGTTCCACAGTTTAGCTTCTCAGATTGGTAAAGTTGGATTGGTCGTGGCAATGATTGTGTTCTTGGTACTGTTCTTTAATAGTGGAGAGAGAAAGCTTTTTGATATGTTCAAGACAATCGTAATTTTTATCAATTCAGCTGTAGCTGTAGTCGAACTAGCGATCCCTGAAGGTTTGCCATTGGCCGTCACTCTAACTCTCTCCCATTTTGTCCAGAAAATGGAGGAAGACAAAGTTATGGCTCGTAAACTCTCAGCTTGTGAAAGAATGGGTGAGGTAGCCACAATCTGGACAAACAAAACTGGTACTCTCACTGTAGATGAGATGAAAGTTGCTGAGTTTTGGGTGGGAAGAGAGTCAGTTTTGTATGATGATGACGGTTCGATCGCAAGCAAGGCCCTTGAGCTGCTTAAAGAAGGTGCGATCTTAAATACTTCTTCTTTCGTAAGAGGGTTAATTTCAGAGTCAGATCCTGAGATTTTCAGTAGCCCTACTGAGAAACATATAATTGCTTGGGCAGCGCCAAAAAATTGTACAAGGATTAGTAAAATAAGCATTAGTGAAATAAAGGGGAATTGTGAGGTAATGGATGCCGAGGCCTTTGATTCTGAGAAGAAGAGAAGTGGGGTACTGATTAGGAAAAGGAAAGAGAAGGAAATTCACACTCATTGGAAAGGAGCCCCTGAGTTGATACTGGCTATGTGTTCACACTTCTATGAGAGGAATGGAGAAGTTAAATTTATGACTGACGAAGACAGGAAGCAGCTTGAGGACATAATCACTGGCATGGCAAAGAAAGGCCGTCGATGCATCGGGTTTGCCCACAAAAGAGTTACAGAAGATAGTGGACAAGTCTTCTCTAATCTCGAAGAAAATGATCTCATCTTGTTGGGATTTCTAGGACTGGACAACCCATGTCGTGAAGGAGTTCGAGAAGCTGTAAAATTGTGCAAAGCCGCTGGGGTGAAGGTTACAATGGTCACTGGAGACCATATGCATACAGCAATAGACGTGGCCACACAGTGTGGGATTCTCGATCCTCAGGAAGACCAGTGTGATGGAATTGTAGTGGATGGAGCAAAATTAAGAGGCTGCTCAGAAAGGGAGATAATGGAGCAGATTAAAATAGCCAAAGTTATAGCTAGGGTACCTCCAGATGTTAAGCGTCTGCTGGTGAAGAGCATGAAGCAGATAGATTCTCCAATGGCTGTGGTTGGCCATGGAGTCCTTGATGCTTCTGCTCTACAGGAAGCTGATGTTGGGATCGCCAAGGGAATACATGGCAGTGAAGTGGCTAAGGAGAGCTCAGACATGATCATTCTGGACGACAATTTCCTTTCTGTGGTGAATGTTTTAAGGAGGGGAAGAAGTCTCTACAACAACATTGGCAAGTTCATTCAATTTCAGCTCACAGTAAATGTGGCAGCCTTTGTCCTAAATTTCA
>JANKOE010000003.1:49371980-49382977 GCA_026284465.1 Erythroxylum citrifolium
GTTTTAAGGTGGGTAAATTCTTTATAGTTATTGTGTAATGGGCAAGTGTTATGTGTGTATGTATACTTGAATGTTAAGTTGTGAAACTTGCATTGTTATGTGTTTTATGGTATGCCATACATTGTAAGAGGTATGTCGTTTTGATGAAATTGAGTTGTGGTTATGTCATGTTATACATGAACAATCATTATGCCATTAAATTTGAATGATGGCATTTTGCCTGAGATAAAGCATGTGAAAATGAGAATGTGACTGATTCAATTGAAGCATGAAATTTGATTGTGTATGGGTGAGAGAGGAACCGTTTCGTAGTCACGTCGACATTGACAAAAGCCTTCTCCCGGCTGCCCGCTTGTGACCCACGAGATCCAAAAATAGACTCATTTCATTCACAATGCAAACTTCGGTTTCATCATTTTGTTCACAGAACCCTCAAGCCAATTGGGTGTGCATTTTCATTTCTATGTGTTTATTCATGATTTGAACTGAAATTTAGCTTATATGTCATATTGGTGGATGTTATGAAGTATGACATGTGTATTGAATTCTAAATGCTGAATTTTTCATTGTGATGAGGATGCCTTTGTGAATGTGGGTATATGCATAAATGTGGTTGCTTGTGTGGCTCAATGCCAATGGCTATAAATGGTTTATCCACTAAGCTGTGAAGCTCAACCCAATCTTTCCCTCTCCTCAGGTGCAGAGCAAGAAGACCGGTAAATCCTTGCAAGGCCTTTGGACCAACTACGAGAGAGTAGCTTTTGTATTAAGTAATAGTTAGGCTTTTGGATAGCTTTAGTAGCATATTGAACATTGACCATCCATTGTATTTTGTACTTGTGTAAAGCTTGATGAAATGTCAATATGTAATTAAAGCTACTAATGAAAGCTTGTATGAACTTCATTTTGTTTTGGAAATGAAATGAAATATTGAAAGGCTTCGTGTAAATGATTGTGTAATTTCCCAAGTTTGCATGTGTTGGTTGTTTGTAGTCTAATTGTTGTTGTGTTGGAAAGTATGAAGTTGAGAGTTTTGTAGGGTGATGTGAATTGTGTGGTTATGAGTGTTGAAGTTGAGATTTGGATGTTTGATGCATTTGATTTGGGATTTGATAAGTTATGAAGTTGTTTTGTACTTGAAGTGCTGAATTTGGGGAGATTATGAGTGATTTAGGTGTTAGGATGGGAGATGGAGCTTTGGAGAGGCCTGGAAGAAGGTTTGGACACTTTGTCCAGTATGTATCCGTTAAACAGACATGTATGTCCGTTTAACGGACCTTCTCGGACGAAAGTGGGCCATTTGTCCAGTGTTTGTCCGTTAAACGGACATGTATGTCCGTTTAACAGACCTTCTCGGATGATTTAGGATTGTCTTTCCAGCGTGTGTCGGTGTCCGTTTAACGGACTTTCTCGGATGGTTTGGCCCTTTTAGCCAGCGTGTGTCCGTCAAACGGACATGTATGTCCGTTTAACGAACCTTCTCGGACGTTTTGGCCGTTTGGCCAGTATATGTTCGTTAAACGGACATGCATGTCCGTTTAACGGACTTCGTCGGGCCAGCTACAGTACTTTGCGATGTTGACCTTTTTAAAGGCAGAATTTCGTTTTAAGGTCATCTCCAGAGTTTTAGACCTCGATGTCTTCTTTCAAATGGTCCAAAAACGAAAGAGTTTGGGCATGGTTTGGATTGTAAGGTTTGTTTCAAAGCCTTGAGGGTTCGTTGAGATAACCCTATAGGAAGCCCGCTTGCGCTTTTCGTCTTTCAGTTTCGGATGGTTGGACTTTGGGAACGGGGCCCAACACGAAACCCTCCCTCTCATCGTGTTGTCGTTTCCTAACATCACCGCCTCATCTTTCTCACCCTCTTTAATGGTGCTTATTTACTTCATGCACTTACTTTCATGTTTTGCTTTTGTTACTTGATGTTACGTTACTAAATGTCATTAATTATTCATGGGTTTAGGGTTTATTGACATTAGTATTACTTATTTAACCTCTTTTTTTGTTCTACTTAATGTTTTTATTCATATAGTCTAGACATGGTTTGACAGAGTTTGAATCTTGCTTCATGTTTTTGGCAATAAGTGTTAGAATAAATTGCTGGAAATAATTGATGCCAGGTACTGCAAAAGCTTATGAATTTACATTTGCTAGTTGTTCTTCCAATTGTACTTTTGTTTGATAACAGACAAGTTCTCCATCGATCTTAGTGAATTGCCTGAGTTTCTCAGTTGTAGCAGCATATGTACTAATCAGGGAGGTTGCATAAGATCTGATAAGGGCTATGAAAAGATCTAAACATTTTAAAGGTTTGACTTTTTTGTTAATGTTAATGTATATCTGTCATTCCAGGATTCATAAGTATCTCTTTAATAAACATGTTCATTTCTCAAATGATATAATTGCGATGCAGATGGTTCTTAGTAGTGATGCTTTGTCCTCCAAACAAATAGTCACAATTTCACATTCTGATAGCAAGATAATATCTTGTCACAAGCCACGCTATGTAGTAGTACATTCCAGAACCCTGTTTCTTTTGAGAAGTGTGATTACTCTTTTAATAAAATGATTACATCATATATTCTTTAATGTTGGGTTCATATTTTCTTTCATGTTAGATGAAAACCAGTGATGTGTCTACTGTAGAATCAAGTTTAGAAGTGGAAGATGTTGGTTATCCTAACCTAACTAGGAGCTATTTGCTTACAAGATTGGCTCCTATCTCTAAAGAAGTAAGTTTGCTTTAGTGTTAACCTTGATGAGTTTCATGACAAGTGCTTTTTGTTGTTTACTTTGATGATTTTTATGAGTTCACAATTGCATTTCTGCTTTTGAACTTCTTCTGCATCCGTCAGTTAATAAGTTGCATTATTATCTTAGAAGATTAGTGATTCCATGGATGGCAAGCCCTCACATTTGATACTTACATCTTTAGATAAATTGACAGGCAAGAGGACTTAGAAAACCAACTCTTACTGGCAAAGTCTCTGAATATGATGAATATATACCTATGATGTCAAAGATTGTGGATGAAAGATGGAAGAAACATGCTTTTTCTGGCGAAATATCTTTATACTTGTTCCTTTTCAGTGTTTCCTTATTGGCCTAACTTATCCTCTGTAATCTAGTCAACATATTTGGTTTCTCCAGGTAATCAAAGCACCCATATGTTCTTTTGTAAGAGGTAATAGAGAGAAATTTAGATGAATGATAATTCAAACTAGGAGTTTGACTATTAGTTGTTGAAGCACATGTAACTTTCCTCACAATTGTTGAGGATTATATAATTTGCTTTTGTATTTTGTATCAATAAAAGGTAATTTTCTTTTGTATTTTGAATATGTTAAATGTTGGATTTTTTAAGTTCTTACGGACTAGTTATTATATATAAATGCAGTTTTTTGCTTAAATTTTTTCACTTTGTTGCTTTATCTATAAATTGTTGCTTTTATATTATTGGAAAAACTAAAATAAATTGTTTCTTTTATTGTTACGAATTGTTGCCTAAAAAGATTCACTTTATTGCATTATCTATTTAACATTGTTACTTAAAAAGATTTAAAGTGTTGCAATATCTATTTAACATTATTGCTATGGATTGAAACTAATGTGTTATCTTAGTCAAAACTTAAAGCAACATTTTTTATTTAGTTGCCTAATCAAAAAAATTTTGTTATCTTATACTTATTGCAGTGCCACTTCTTGTAATGATATGAATTTTTTTTCCTTAATAAAAAGGCAACGATAATTGTACTTAAAGCTACGCTTTTGTCTGTTGCCTAAAGTACTTTTTGTCGTAATGAATCCACATCGAATGAAAAATCTTCACTAGCTTTTTGGTTGGTGAAACCAACATAAGTCCTTTTTGGTTAACTAGACTAATAAAAGAAAAGGTTATATACACATCGTCACTTACATAATCATCCTAGAATTCGAGCGGGAAGAAATTTTCTTAAATTTTGTATATGACTTCTTAATGACGATATAGGTGAGGGTGGGCTTCAAAAAACTTAAAAAGTAAAATTTTAAGCTACCAAGATATTAAAAAGTGTTGAAATAAGATTTGAATTAAAGAGAATATTTGATTTAGGCAAAAGAAAATTATAAGATACAAATATAATTTGAAATAATGATAGAAATAAGTATACAATGCAAACAAAATTTGAAATAACAAAGTGTTTTTATTGTAGTAGTCTGATTATTTATGTATGTTTATCTGTTTTGTGTGTTTGGAGGTCTCCTTTATGTTAGGATGTTGGTGAATTTATACAATCCTCTTAACTTCAACTGCCTCAAGTAGTTTTCCTATAACTACTTGACTCCCAACCCGCATTCTAGCTTACCACATACTATTATCCTAACTTCATTAACCTCTAGCAGTTTTCTGCAACTACTCAATTTCCAACCTACTTTCTATTTTGGCCACGTCTTAACTGACTGCCTCTATGTACTATTGTTTTAAAGCAAACCTCAATTATGTATCAATTGTCTTAACTTCTTAACTAATTCCTACGTCCATTAATTTTTTGGGTAATACCTTATAGGACTTTCAATATTTGGTCTTTTTCACTTTTTGGTCATATAGGCTAATTTTTTTAGACTATCAACAATTACCCTTCACATATATTGAAGACGTTCTAGATTTTCAAAATTATTAATCTCTGCAAAAGCATATTCTAAATCTTCAAATTGATCTTCACCCTCTTTTTGTAATTCTTCCCCCTCAATAAACCAACTTTGTATTCTCACACCCTTTTAGCTCTTCAGAATTCTCCATAATCTTTTGTATTCATAATTTGATTTTTGCAACTACCACAACCTCTCTCTATCGTAGTCTATTCATTAAGTTCCTCTTGACATCCAACAAAAAAGTAGATCGAACTCAATTACATTAATGGTTGGAATTGGTGGGAATGGATCTTCATCTATCAATATGGTTTGGTAAGCTTCAACAAATAACATGACTTATGTAGCTATTATAACTTCCTTATGTAAAAGTCTATTCGTTTCATTCATCTTGACAACCAACAAAAGACTTAGATCGAACTTAGTGTTGAAGGCATTTTCTCATACTATACTACTTGGGACCCGTGAACTTACGGAACCACATCACTTAGTTACATTAATGGTTGCAATTGGTGGGAATGGATCTTCATCTATCAATATGGTTTGGTTAGCTTCAGCAAACAACATAATTCCCTTGTTAATTGAATCTTAGATAATGTTCTTAAACCCCTAGCATGAATTTATTTAGTGACTCCATGTATTATAGTATTTACAGTAGTCCTTCCCTCTAATTCCTTCCTTTGTGGGAATTTTATGTTTTGACAGTAAAGTAATGAATTTTTATTGTAACAGAAAAATTAAAGATTTCCTCTATCTTGGAGATGTCGACAGTGTACTGAATATGAGTAATTAGTGCTTGAATTTTTCTTTTAACTTCAAGAGATTTATGCTCTAGATAGGGGCAAACACATATTCCAAGGATATTAACTTTGACCACTGCTGAATTATATAATTTTTTTATATAAAATAAGTATCAATTAAACTCTTTTTTTGGTGTCTTTCTTCCCTAAGTAGTTTTTCACATTTAGACACTTTTGTTACCAATTCATAAAAATTACGACATTTCATACCTTGGATTTTTTTTTCTTCTGAAGTTCAATATGAAGACCACTTTGAGCTAACTTCACATAATCTTCGGGAGTGCAATCTAACATTGACTTCTCATCTTCTTGAATTGAGTGATGAACATGTCATCATTCTCGCGACTTTTCTAAGTAACCCTAAATAATTTAGCTATACTGACTTCATATTTAGTCCTAAAAAACTGAATTATGGAACAATATCTCCATTTTAGCCTATGAAATGACGTAATTCCTAGGCAACAATGCATACTAAGAGAAAATTGTGCATGTTAATGAATTTGAGAACAAATTAAGTTTGAATTATTGATAATTTCATAATTAGCCAATTCTCCATATTGAATGGTGAATTTAGCAATGCGTTCGATTGTTGATTGACCATCTTCACTAGAAAATAAATTAAATTCAAGAATTCTATAGCTAAGTGGATATAGATTCTCGTTATTAATCTCCGAATATGGTTTAACAAATTTTGAGTAGCCAAACTGTCTCAAATTAGGCTCATACAATTCCTAACAACTTCATATCAACTTATAGTCTCACTTGTGGGGTAGAAAACATGATTGCAGTTTATAATCACAATGTTACCCCCTAAACTATATTATGGTCAATTAGCTTCAATATCTACACCAAATCCTTGGCTACAAAGAGTTTGGGGCTTGATCGCTTGTCGACTATTTCCATGATTAATACACAGAGGTACCATAGGAACATCCTCTCTTTTATGAGGAGGAACATATCTTTTATCTATAAAAGAAGCAGCTAGAAGGCAATTGCAATCACCAACTTCTATCGCATTTGAAGCAGGATGCCTCCTGAGCCCTTTGAATATTTGTTAAGCTAAAGTATGAGAATTATGGTTAATGATCTACACTAGAGCGACATAAAGCTTGTTAACCTTCTTTGTTAGTATCTTGATTACCTTAGCCATAGAGGCTGAGTTAGACTTCAATTTTGGAATTTTGTTTGCACGAACAATGTCGTTTCATTGCGGCGATTTTGGATTCTCGCCAACAGAAAGTTAACTGAATGCGAGGTTGCCTTCTCCATATTCTCAATTATTTGGGATACAAAACCTCCATTACCTATTGCAGTAGTTACTTCTTCCTCCAAGGTTAGAGGCACAACTTTTTTTTCATTCCTTGTACATGGCATCGCATCCTAGTGACGTGTCAATTTATTGATCGTTTATATGATTAACCTATATTTCAAGTGTGCCAAAGAGGAATTCTCTTAGAATTTTTATATGACTCCATATTGACCATATAGGGGGCTTCAGAAAACTTAAAGCAAAAAATTTTAAGCTACAAAGATGCTAAAAAATGTTGAAATAAGATTTGAACTAAAGAGTTTACTTGATTTAGGAAAAAAAATGTACAAGATACAAATAAATTTTCATATAATGAAAGGGATAAGTATACAATGCAAAGAAAATTTGAAATAATAAAGTATTTTTGTTGGAGTAGTCTAATTGTCTATGTATCTTTGTCTATTTTGTGTATCTAGAGGTCTCTCTTGCGTTACGATGCTAATGAATTTTAATAATCCTCTCAAGTTTAATTGCCTTAAGTAGTTTTCCTGTAATTACTTAAATTCCATCCCACATTCTAGCTAATTACTTACCACATATTGTTCTCTTAACTTCAATAACCTTAAGCAATTAGTTTGATTGTTTGTATATGTTTGTCTATTTTATGTGTCTCTGTGGGTGTCCTTTGTTTTGTGATACTAGTAAATTTATATAATCCTCTCAATTTCAACTACCGCAAGTAGTTTTCTTGTGACTACTTAACTTCTAACCCACATTCTATCTAATTGCCTACCATATACTACTCTCTCACCTTCAATAGCCTCAAGCAGTTAGTCTAATTGTCTGTGTATGTTTGTTTGGAGGTACCCCTTGTATTGTGATTCCGATAAGTTTATATAATCCTTTTAACTTTAACTACCTCAAGTAGTTTTACTATAATTGCTCAACTTCTAACCCACTTTTCATTTTGTCCACATTCTGACTAACAACCTCCATGCACTATTGTTTTAAAAGCACATGTTAATTATGCATCAACTATCTGAACATCTAAATCCTAAACTTATAATAAATTGATTCCATGACTATGAATTCTTTGGCCAAATGTCTTTTAGGACTTTCAATATTTAGGCCTTTCATTTTGAACCAAATGGACTAAATTTTTTTAACGTATCATCAATACCATTTGAATTTCTTTCTTAATTCCATTCGAATTTCATTCTTTGGAGACAATGAGAGTTAATAATATCTTGTAAATACTTTTTCGAATTAGTGTTGATATTCTAACATTATTTTTTTATGGACAAGTACGATAAAGTTCATGATTTACATAACTTAAAATTTAGGTATCCAAAAAATTTCATATTAGAAAGTTTTTCTTTAGTTTATTAATCTTAATTTTATGTTCATATTTGAAGATTTTTATTTTATTAAAATTATCAATTTATCACTATTGTTATATCTATAATTTTTTAAATGAAAAAATCGTATTAAACTAAGTTTTAAATTTACATCAGAATGAGGAATATTATACAACGACTAAGCGCTTTGAAGAGGAAGCAGCGTACTAGCTAATTTTTGCAATATCTTCAATTTTGTAATTTTAAAACTATTTTTTTTTCTACATTTGAAGTAATGGGCTAAACTTTGTTAGACTATACTATATTTTTTAAAATCTCTTGGAAGCCCCACCTGTCCACCAATGAGTCCTTTTCTATTCCTTTTAGTAACAGGTACCTTTCTTATAGAAACAAACAAGTGATTACAACAGAGGAGCAAAAAGAGTAAAATGAAAGAAGTAGGGTTTCACTCAAAGATCTTTTAATTTCTACAAGGTGGATGGGCCATATATAGATTGGTGGATCATGTTACATGGTGCATTCCTTTATGAAAGCTATGGAGTAATTTATTGTTATACTTTATATTTTCCTAATTAAAAACATGTATAAAGAGGCGAGTTGAACCTATATGCAAACCATATCATGTATACGTAAGATTTTTAGGCTACTTATATGGTAATGAAAGTTAGGGAAGACAATGATATATGTCATATGTTCATATTAATAAATCACCACCAAACACTTTAGTTATCTTTCATCAAATCAACTTCTCTTTTAACACAAAATCAAGGCCAATCGAATTGATATTCAATTACTCAATTTTTAATCAATAAAACTGTGTAATGTATAATCAAATTTGGAAAGCAAACATTAAATTAATATAAAATTTAACTAAATCATGCATGCTTTTATCAAAACCAAAATTAAGATAGCAATACACACTACAAGAAATATGTTGTTTAGCAACAGATATTACCGACAGAAAACCTAAGGATTCTGTCGAGAAGTCATATTTGCGACGGAATTTACCGACGCACAAAGACATCGTAAAAACGAACGAATAACAAAAATTTACTGACGGATGTTTCATGTAACCGTCGGTGAATATACCGATGGTTGTTTGTTCAGTCGATCGTCAGTAAATTTTTGACGGTCAAGATTTTTTTGTCAGCAGATTTACAGACGGTATTTGTTATTCCATCGGTAATTTTATTACAACATTACCGATAGTTATGATTGTTCTATTGGTGATCATACCAACGATTTTTCTACGACAAATAATGTCGGTAAAATTGATGAATATTACCGATGGTTTGTTGTGTTCTATCAGTAAATATAATTGATTTTACTGAAATATTTATTTTTTCCATCGGTAAATATTTTATTTTTTTTAAATCCCATCATTAAATTTTATTTGATGATCTTATGGTTGATGCATAATTTAAATAATTATGAATTATCTATGCATAATATTTTGATTTGTTTAAATAGAAAGTTGATTGATGATATAAAGTTAAAATTATCTATCTTACGGTTGATGCATAATTTAAACAGTTATGAATTATTTGTGCATACTATTTTGATTTATTTATACATTAAATTTGTTTAAACAGAAAGTTGATTGATAATATAAAGTTAAAATTATCTTAATTGATAATAAAAACATTAAATTGTATATAATAAGTATTTGTAATTCAAATGAAATGACTATAATAGAGTCCTGGTAACTGCGGAGGCTCTGACGTGCTACCCCTCCCCTTTAACTCATCCACCTCATTACGAGCTATGTACTCCATCAATTTCTGCACTGTGCTTCGAAACTTATTGACTTCATTAGTTGTTGACCGTCTACTAGATGTTGTTGTACTGGATGTGGAGGATTGCAAATCACATATGTTCGCAAATGAACCTAACCCGAAGATCCTTCCACGAAGGTCCCTACCACCCACTGCATCAAGATATGTCTGACTCTCATCAATAGCTTGTTCGTGCTGAGACTGTCGCTGAATGCTTTCTTATATCTGGTCCTATTAGGAGACAATGTTTATATTAGTAAGTGGTAATTATTAAGAATTAATATTAAAGCATAAATTTCACATATATTACGTTCTCTACATCGGGTATTGTTGAATGTCACACCGTCATGCCTCTTAGTGTGAGTGTGCAACAAGAGCTGATGAGGTGTAGGTCTCATGCCCATAGATTTTTCCTGCATAAGAATAAAATATTAGAAGTCGACTAGAATTTATAAAAATTTCGCCAGAGAACAAATAAATTTACTTAACAACACATCCATATATGGCACCAGACATTTATAACATTATCATTCTCCATAATACACATTTTCATTCCAAAATTCACACATCAATTTAAATTGATATACAACAAATTAAAAAAAATAGAATACAAATGTAAAGTGTAAATACTTACAAGTCTCTATGCATGCTCGTGGTGAGTAATAGATCCTCCCGTGTGTACAGGAAGACTCTCTCCCCTCAATCCTCCACGTTTGTTGGTAGAATTACGCTCTGAAATAGACATTACCTTAGGTGATGTCCAATACTGCTGTCAATGACTCCATATTTGTTCAGAAATATAAAGCGATCATACACCAACTTTGTGTATCGCACCAGCAGAGTCCCTATAATGTGTACGTGCTCATCTCTCCCATACTTTATGTATGACCGCGTCAAATTCAAAATTCCAAAAAAATTCTTTCATAAATAAAAGGAAAAAATTCGATAAATACTTATAATGTAATAAAATTTATCTAATTAATGTATACAAATCAATTAAAAAAGAAAATAATATTTTTTATTGTACCTCAAACTCCTAATAATGAAATTCCTTTGTAGCCTAAGAGATATTCTTCCTTACATAACCCTCAAGATCAATCTTCTCCTTAAATTTGGATGTCATGTTTCAAGAGTACAATCCAGACTGAATCAACCTAATATAAAAACAAATAATTGTATACCATTTTTA
>JANKOE010000003.1:49398441-49420622 GCA_026284465.1 Erythroxylum citrifolium
CATCATAATGCATTTTCCACATCATAGCAATTCACAATTTGGAAATTCAAGCATACACACACACAAGGCATTTTGCCCATTACACAATAACTATAAATAACTTACCCAACTTATTTTGCTTGAAAATCCAAACTCAATTGTACCCTTCCTCTTGCTCTTAAATAGGGTTTTCTTGATTTCCTAAAACAAACCAATTTTTCCATTCAATTCCAATTCAACAAAATTCCTAAAACTTCAAAATCACAACAAATGAAATCAACACAAATTAAGCTCAACCTTAACCTACCCATTGTTCATCTAGGTTATAAAACCCAAAACCTAGCTTAGAAACCCAAAAATCAAATGGGTTCTCTCAAACCTTCTTCTTTTAACGCAACCCTTCACTCTCTATACCAAACCCCTTTCTCTCTCTAATTCCTTCTCTAACAAAGCAAGAAGAAAAGATAAACTTACCTTGTCAAGATTGATTTCTCCTTCTTTCTTCTTCCTTCCAAGCTTCTCTTGCACACTCTCACGAACTCTCTCTCTTCTCCTCTCTCCTTCCACGTTTTTTCTTCTTTCTTTTGGCCTCTCACGACTTCTCTCTTCTCTCCACGTTTTTTCCCTTCTTCTACTTATTTCAAGAACACAATTTCATTGTCTTTCCCCATTTTGCCCTTCATTTAACTTGTCCTTCCCATTATGCCCTCCTTTTATCTTTACAACTAACATCTTATACTTCTAACTTCTTAACTAAGGATCATGGAAAATTGAAGGAATTTTGATAACACTTCCTTCTAAAAAAATTCTCCTCATCGTCTTAATTTTCTAATGACACCAAAATCATTCAATTTGGTTTGGAAATCTGAAAGTTATATCCCAAACATTTCTAAACTATTCTTATACTGAAATAATATTATGTGCTCAAATTCCATCCAAAAATTGAAACTCTTAGAGTCTGAATTAGAACTCAATTTCATCAGATAATTTGTAGCCCTATTTCGCTATTTTAATCCAAATCAAGAATAATCTCATTTCGATAACTAGAGAAAAAGTTATGGCTGAAACATCGAAGCATACTCAGTGAACATGACTGAACTCCATTTTTCAGCTTTTAACTTCCAACATTTCACATTTAATAATTCTAACTTCCAAGAAAAGTTTGGGGTTCAACAATTTTACTTCTGGATTCAAGTCAAGGAAATTTCTGCGAAGTCATAATTGCGCAAAGGCAAATCAAGTTTCTTAAAGCTCTTGTAAGACATAAGAGAATTCGACTAGTCAGATTGCAGAACTAAACAATTTTTATCCGGTGCAAAATTATTTTGTTAGGTTACAAAACAATTTAACTCTTCCAGTTATATACATTGGCTCCAATACTTTTTTTTTGGTAAATACTACAAAACATTTAGTGATGCTTTCTCACTTACCAACACTTCGTTTATCCCACAGTTTCCCTTCAATTTAATATTTGCTAACTTTCTTCCATTTTTAGTTGTTTCTTACTCATGCTATCACTGCTTTGTTTAGGTCTCCATACTTGGAAGACGATTGAATTAACTAAAACACATGAAGAGATTGTATCAACTAGTTCAAGTCTCTTATCCAACTATCCTTTAATCTTTTATATATGGCACTATCAATTTAGACATACTTCTCTATCCATAATTCATCAACTTACTAAATCAAATCAAGATTTTTTTTATCCAATAACCCAGTGTGTGACATTTGTTCTTTAGTTAAGCAACATAAGCTATCTTTCTTTGTAAACATAACAATTACTGAATGTTGTTTTTCAAAAAATGCATGTAAAAATCTGGGGACCTACTGTTAATTCTATATATGGTCTAATATTTCTTAACTATTGTTGATGACTACAGTAGGTTCATTTTTAATTTTTCTAATGAAATTGAAGTTTGACGCTAGAGTTATTTTACAAAAATTTTGTTCCTATGTTTCTACTCAAATTTATAAAAGAATTAAAATCTTTTGCACTATTTGTAATGTAGAATTTGTTATGCCTTCCTTTTATCTCTCTAATTGTATAATTCACTAATCTTCTTATGTTGAAACTTTACAACAAAAGAGTGTTTTAGAGTGAAAAACCAACACATCCCCAATGTTGCTCGATCTTTAAAATTTCAAAGCCATCTCCCGTTATCTTAGTGGTGTAAGTGTATTGCTCATGCAATATATGTTGAAATTTGATTCAATGGTTAAACGAGTATTTATCTAATTTGTTATTATGTTTCCTTTATTTAAGTAGGTTTCTTTACTGTTGCAAATAAGTAGTTTAGTCGTGGGGTTCGATGCCCGGATCTTTTGTTGTGTCAATTTTTTCTATAAGCTTATATATAGGCATCACTCATTTATTCTATCTGTAAGTATCAGTTGAAATAAAAAGTTCCATTTCACTTTTGGCTTTATGTGCTCTGTCTCTTGCTTTATTCACTTTTTCCCAACATTCTTGGTATCAGAGCCAGGTTTGGTCCATTGGGCAATGGAGCGAAACGTGAGGTTTGGGTCCGTTGGGTATTATGCAAAAAAAAAATTGGGCACTAAACGGGAACACAAGTGGAGTGTGAGAGGAAAAGCAAAGATGGTAGCAAACGTTTTTCCATCATCTTCACAGCCACTCATACCGATTTTCACAAGTGAAAAGTATGAGTTTTGGGGTATTAAGATGAAAACTCTTTTTAGGTCTCAAGACCTTTGGGATCTAGTTGAATATGGTTTCGTGGACCTAGTAGATCCAGATGAGGAGGCAGAAGAAAGATTGAAAGAAGTAAAAAAAGAAGGATGTCAAAGCTTTATTCTTAATTCAATAAGCTGTTCCCAAAACAATCTTCTCAATAATTGTAGCAACGGCAACATCATTGGAGGCTTGGCAGATTTTGAAGAAGGAGTTTCAAGGTTCTTCGAAGGTAATAACAATAAAATTGCAGACTTACTGTCGTGAATTTGAAACTTTGTCTATGAAAAGTAATGAACCTGTTCAAACTTTTTTGTCTAGAGTCTCTTCTCTTGTTAATCAAATGAAGTTGTATGGTAAAGATATTTCTGAAGAAACTGTTGTTGCAAAAGTTTTAAGATGTTAAATGACCGTTTCATCACAATAGCTTAAGCTATTGTGTGAGGCCAACTTAATTGGTTTTATATATTCACTAACACACCCCTTCAAGTGAAAGCCCTTTGGGCTTGAAACTTGCACAAGCTCACTCTACCTTGTGTTGAATAATAGGTGGGTGGTAGGATTTGAACTCACGACCACACAAAGACTCTGATACCATGTTAAATGACTGTTTCATCACAATAGCTTAAGCTATTGTGTGAGATCAACATAATTGGTTTTATATATTCACTAACATAAGAAGTCTTACTCCAAAGTTTGAACATATTGTTGCTGCTATTGAGGAAGCTCATGACTTATTAAATTATTCATTTGATGAACTAATGAGTTCCTTGCAAGCTCATGAAGATAGGTTGCTTAGGTCATATGAAAAGAATGAAGAAAAGGCTTTTCAGGTGAAGGAGGAGATGCACGAAAATGTTGCTGGACGTAGTAGCGACAGAAGTGGTATCCATGGAAGAGGTTGAGGAAGAGGTGAAGGCAGAAGCGGATTTAATGAAGAGAGGCAGAATAGGATCTTTAAATGCTACTACAGTGACAAGCTAGGTCATAGAGAGGCTTATTGTTGGAAAAAATAGAACAATGAGAAAAACCAAGCAAGTTTTCTAGAGGAACCCGATGAAGAGAATAAGTTGTTTATGGCTCTTTTTGTGAGAAGGAGCAATCTAATGATGTTTGGTTTTGGACAGCGGTTATTCTAATCATATGTGTGGAACAAAGTCATTATTCAAAGAGGTTGATGAGTCTACTACAACAGATGTGACACTAGGAGACAGCGAGAAGATTAGAGTTGAAGGCAAAGGTACCATTAGCATTAAAACTAGTCAAGGTAATGGTAAGACTTTACAAGATGTGATGCTTGTTCCTAGTTTATCTCATAATCTACTTAGCATTGGGCAATTGATGATTAGTGGATATTCAATTTTGTTTGATGATGGTTTGTGCATTATTAAAGATAAAAAATCTGGGCAAATTATTGCTAAAGTTCCAATGACTAAAAATAAAATGTTTCCTCTGGAAGTTTCAATGATTGAGAATTATGTTATGGTTACTAGTGGTGATAGTGAGACTCAACTATGACATTTACGTTATGGGCACTTAAATATTAACAGATTAAAGTTGTTGAGTGAAAAAGGAATGGTTTTTGGTTTGCCAAAACTTGATAATCTTGTTTTTTATGAAGGACGTGGTTATGAAAAACAAAGTAAAAAGTCTTTTCTTGTTGGAAAGGGTTGGAGGGCCTCTAAGTGTCTTGAGTTAGTGCATGCAGATTTGTGTGGACCTATGAATATAGAATCTCTTGGTGGTAGTCAATATTTTCTAATATTTATAGATGATTGCAGCCGTATGAGTTGGGTTTATTTTCTGAAAAACAAGTCTGAAGCTTTTGATAGATTTAAGAATTTCAAAGCAGTTGTATAAAGAAAAAGTGGTCTTTTAATAAAGGCATTGAGAACAGATAGAGGAGGTGAATTTGTTTCAACTGATTTTAATGTTTTTTATGAGGAAAATGGGATTTGCAGGGAGCTTACAGCACCATACACTCCAGAGCAAAACGGTGTACCTAAAAGAAAGAATCAAACTGTGGTAGAGATGGCTAGAAGCATGATTCAAGCAAAATGACTTCCCATTTATTTTTTGGGCAAAAGCTATTGCAATAGCAGTCTATCTTCTTAATTTGTATCCTACAAAAGTTGTTCATAATCAGACACCATTTGAGGTTTGGACAAGTAGAAAACCAATAGTAAGCCACTTAAAGGTTTTTAGGTGTACAGTTTATGCTTTGGTCAAAACTCATTCTGGAAAATTTGATGAAAAATCTAAGAAATATATCTTTGTTGGTTATTGTTCTCAATCTAAAACATTTAAGCTTTATAATCCTACTAGTGGCAAGATAACCATCAGCAAGGATGTAGTTTTTAATGAAGATGCAAGATGGATTTGACATGAAGAAAATAAGGAGGAGCATATTCAAGTGTTAGAAGATAATATTGAACCACTACTAAATCTAACACCAACAATTTCCAGCTCCGATACTCTTGGAAGGAGCAATTCATCTGTTCTTGCAAGCAATCAATCATCATCTTCATGCTCATCAAGTGAAACTCCTCCAAGGAATTATAAATCCTTGCAGGATATTTATGATTCTTGTATTTTTGCTCTGCTTGTTTCAGATCCTATTTGCTTTGAAGAAGCTACAAAAGAGAAAGAATGGTTTAAAGCTATGGAAGACGAGTTGTTGTCTACTAAAAAAATTATACTTGAGATTTGGTAGACTTGCCGAAAGGAAAGAATGTTATTGGGCTCAAATGAGTGTTCAGAACCAAATATCATGCAGATGGGAGCACTCAAAAACACAAGGCGAGGTTGGTGGTAAATGGTTATTCTCAATAGCAAGATGTGGATTTCTTTGAAACTTTTTCTCCAATTGCATGCTTTGAAATGATTAGAACTTTTTTAGCCTTAGCTGCTCAATTAAATTGGTTGGTATACCAATTTGATATTAAAGCCACTTTTTTGAACGGTGACTTGGAAGAAGAAATTTATGTCTCACAGCATGAAGGCTTTGTAGCTAGTGGCAATAAAGCGAAACTGTACAGGTTAAAAAAAGGCACTTTATGGCTTAAAGCAAGCACCATAGGCATGGTATTTTAAAATTGATTCTTATTTTCAAGAGGGTGGATTTAAAAGAAGTGAAAATGAGCTTAAGCTTTATCTAAAAAGAAATGGTAAAGATGGATTTCTGGTGGTATGTCTCTACGTTGATGATATGATTTATATGGGTTCTAATGAGTTGACAATTGTTGAATTTAAAGCTTGCATGATGAAAAAATTTGAAATGACAGATGTAGGTTTATTGCATTATTTTCTTGGTCTTGAGGTGAAACAAGGTTTTGATGGGATCTTTATTTTACAAAGAAAATATACAATGATCTCTTAAAGAAATTCAATATGTGGAATTGCAAAGTAGAAGCTACACCCATGAATGTGAATGAAAAATTGAATCAAGATTATAGTGTTGAATTTGTAAATGCAACATATTTTAGGAGTCTTGTTGGAGGTTTGAACTACTTGTCCCACACTAGACCAGATATTGCTTTCTCAGTTGGAGTTGTGTCCAAGTTTATGCATAATCCAAGTAAGCTACATCTTGGAGATTCAAAGAGAATTTTAAGATATGTGGCAGGAACTACTGAGCTAGGAATTTGGTATTCCAAGGTATCAAATTTTAAACTAACAGGTTACACTGACAGTGATCATGCATGTTGTATGGAAGATAGAAAAAGCACATCTGGTTTCTTATTTAATCTTAGATCAGGAGTAATTTCATGGGGTTCAAAGAAGCAAGAGATGGTAGCTTTATCATCATCAGAGGCTAAATATATTGCTGCAACAGCATCAGCTAGTCAAGTAGTTTGGCTAAGGGGACTTCTTGCTGATTTCAATCAGAAGCAATCTAGAGCTACAGAGATTTTCTGTGATAGTATATCATCTACTATAATGGCAAAGAATCAAGCTTACCATAGCAGAACAAAACACATTGATATTTGTTATCACTTTATTAGGAGTCTTGTTACCAATGAAGAAATTGTGTTGAAATCTTATAATACAAAAAACAAGTTGCAGATATACTAACAAAGGCACTTCTGATGGAAAAGCAAGAGAACTTCAGAAAACTTATGGGAGTCTACAACTTTGAATCAAGGGGGAGTGTTGACAATTGATTCAAAGGTTGAACGAGTATTTCTCTAATTTGTTATTATGTTTCCTTTATTTAAGCAGGTTCTATACTATCGCAAATAAGTAGTTTAGTCGTGGGGTTTGATGCCTGGATCTTTTGTTGTTTCAATTTTTTTTCTGTAAGCCTATGTATAGGCATCGCTCATTTGTTTTATCTGTAAGCATCAGTTGAAATAAAAAGCTCCAGTTTACTTTTGGCTTTATGTGCTCTGTCTCTTGCTTTATTCACTTTTTCCCAATCACACCCTATTTGAGCCACTCTTCCATTCTAAGCCTAATTATAGCCAAATCCATGTATTTGGTTCTTTATGTTTTGCCTTTACTTTATCTTAGGGAAGATCAAAATTTGATCCCAGAGTTGTTAATTGTATCTTATTTGGTTTTAAAATAAGAATATAAGTTTTTAAAATTATAGATTTCAATATGAAATGAATTTTTATTTCTCAAAATGTTTTATTTCGTGAATACATTTTTTTCATATCCATCTTTAACTCTAAATGAACAACAATTTGTGCTTCCAATTCCTTTTGATGATGTACCAGAATACCGATAACCATTAGCTACAATTCCTCTATAAAATCACGTACCATCTTCTTCAACACAAATACTATTGACCACACCTTCCCATTGAGCCATGTTTGATTTATCTTGACCTTTAAGGTTCTTCGAAAAAGATTACACAAACCACCCTCTTACTTAGAAGACTACCATCATCAGCTGATAATTCATGCAGTGTACTACTAATTCATTCATCCTCTTATGAGTTGCAGTTATCAAATACTCCCTGTTCTCTTTCTCTGTTCTATCTTATTCTAAACTTTCTCATTATCATAAAAATCATTCCATATCCAATTTACCATCACAAAACCTATAAATAGGCAGTTAAATCACCAGAGTAGGAAACTTCCATGGAAGCTTAAATTCAACCTTTTGAAGCTAATAACACTTCGGAGTTAACTGCTTTATCACATGGTAAATAACCCATAGGCTGCAAATAGATTTATAAGATCAAGCATAAAGCTGATGATTCCATTAAAAGATTCAAAGCACAAATTGTGGCCAAAGGACACTTACATCAACAGGGTGTGGACAATCTTGATATGTTTAATCCAATGGCTAAAATGACTAACACTATGTATGCCACTTACACTTGTGGCTATTCATAACTGGCATCCTGACCAACTTGAAATAAATAACGCCTTTTGACAATTTGACTGAGGAAGTGTACATGGAGATTCCACTTGACTTTTTAGCTCCATCTTCTCAAGTTTGTGAGTTTAAAAATCTCTTTATGTCCCCAAGTAGGCTAGTTGACAGCGGTATTTAAATTTATCGTCTACTTTTCTTCATAAATAGTTTCACCATGCCAATGTTGATTGCCCTGCTCATCTATGTTGACAATGTAATGTTAGACAATAATAACTTTGAGCTTGTAAACGACATGAAGGTTTATCTTCATGATTCATTCAAGATTAAGATCTTGGTCAGCTGAAATTTTTCTTAGGCTTTGAAGTTGTTAGAAGTACAAAAGGTATTTGCATATGTCAAAGGAAATGTAGTCTTGAATTACTTCAAGACATAGAATTCATTGGCTCTAAACCTATGTCAACTCCTATGCTTCCTCATACATATGATGCTCTTGATCACCAGCCAGTTGTTGATCCTACCAAGTACATGGTAAATTACTTTATTTAATTAATACAAGGCCAGACCTTACATTTGTTGTGCAATAAGTATCTCAGCCTCTCGAAAATCCTACACTAGCCCATGTTTCTGTAGCTCATCGCGTACTGCATTATCTCAAGTCTTCACCTGGCCAAGGAATTTTCTTCTCTTCATCTTCTTCACTATAATTCAAGCTCAGACTGGGCAACTTATCCTCAGACTCATAAATTCATCACTGGATTTTGTACGTTCGTTAGTAATTCAGTGGTTTCAAAGAAGCCTAAAAAGCAAACTACCATTGCCAAGTCATCTTCTGATGCAGAATCTGGGGTAATGACAGCTACTACATTTTCTAGTTAATTATGTTATAATAATTGAAATTATTATAACATAATTACCTAGAAAAATATAATAATTGAAATTATTTGATGCTCTTTCTTTAGAATACCCATTAACTGCGTTTGTTTTCTTTTTTCTATTTCAATATGCTATATAACGTTGAAATTGAAATCGTAGACGTGGTAAAGTTTATGTTTAAAATGCGAGGGTGGGTCATCTTATTGATTAACTAACATTTCATTAGCATAAAGCAATCTTGGCTGTTATAAGATATATAATTATTAATCATAGTTGACCATCTCAATATTATATTCGATGATCCATTTCCAATACGTAGGCAACCACCACAAAAAGGCTTGTGGACATCAAACATCATTCTTCAAAGTATGTCTTTTGTGGTCTACATCAAACCAAAAAAAAAAAATTCTTATTTGGATAATGCTTTCCGATATCCTTGAAGCCTAAGGGCCACAAATCTTTTCAAAGTTCCATTCCCTTCAAAAGTTTGTCGGATTAAGTGTTAGTTCAATAAATTTAATTATCATAATTTGTTTAACTCTCCTTATGAAAATATATTCATTATCAAAAAGTTACAATTATGTGAACTTTATAGAATAATTAAAAAAATACACGATAATACCCATATTTTAAAAATAAACTAAGCATATGAAAAGTAATATGGTAAATAATAGCATATAATTTAGAAAAACAATTTTGTAAATTTATTGATAAAATTTTCATTTCTTGAATTTTTAGAAGGATGAAATTTTTTGTAATCAAATTATTATTACCTTTAAATCAGTGATAAATCTCAACTTTAATTTTATAAAAATTAAGTTACTGTATTAAATTTTAACATTTTTGTTGATTCTAGAAAATAAGATAATCGTTTTCTCACTAGCTTTAACCATCTTTGGACTGAAATACTAAGATGCTTCTAATGGTAGACAAGAATGAATTCGACTTTATAAGGCGCCAAATATTCTCTTCAAATCTTCGTTTTTGAGAGGGATGATGAGCTTCGGACATATCAATCGTGCAAAGCGTGAATTCACATTTCAAGTACTGAAATGACGAGTAGGAGCATCAGGTACAAAATTATTGACCTAACATTGATTCTTTTATTATTTATTATGAAATAGAGTGAGAAAAGGATCGAACCAATTCATGACTCAAAGATTAAAAAATAATAATATGGACATAAAGAATCAATTACCAGCTTTTCTTCCTAATCAAAAAAGGGAGGAGTACTAGTAGATTTGGTTTAAGAAACATTCCAATAATTTCATAAATTAATATGGAACGTAATAAATCTTCTTAGGATGGGATAATAGATTGGTCGTATTTTTTTCAAGGTTGGTTAAAATCAAGGTTTACTCTCTTTCGAATGACCATTATTTATACCTGACTAATTGACTCTCTGTGCATGCAGCTTAGAAAAGCCCACCAGGTAGCTCATACCATAATAATCTTCCACATTATTACAAATCAAAACAAGCATAATATTGAATAACAAAAATATATATACATGTGTCAATCCATATGTATAAGTATCATGTGTGCATATGATAATGATGGTGATTTTGATGATGAATATGAGAATGCATTCTAATGCATGTTCATAACCATAACTATTAACTCATAGGTAGAATGCGCTTTTTTGCGCTAAACCTAGTGTCTCAAAGTGGAGAGTTATGCTCCTGATTGATCTATAAAAAGAAAAATATGAATGACCATTAGGATTTAAATTATAAACCAATTTTAGATACCTTGAGAATAAGACCATGACTCAATAGTAAGGAGCTCTATTTTCTATTTGAAAACAACGATGTCATGTTTTATAAGGAGCCTATTGAAAATTTGGCAGAGTTTCTCTTATAAAACGAACATTTCCCTTATAAAAAAAAAGGTCATTCCTGCAATAAAAATACACCTTTATATCCGCCAGTAACCACAACTCAATTTGGGCCTCCAAACTACATGTCTATACCCAATTGAGTCTACATTTACATCCCAAATTTCGTAACAATCCAATTCATAGGTCAAGGATACCAATTTATAACCCATACACCATCATCTCAATTTAATCAATTTCATGCATTTCTATAAGAACATAACCCTTTTTAAATTTTTATCTCATAAACTGTGAAGAATTTCAATACATCACTTTTATAAAAATTGATCCACATAATATTTGAGAAATTTTAAAATTATTTCCAGTCATTTATAGGCTGGTTAGAAAATCACCACTGTCATCAGAGCATGAGGTATACGCATTGATGCCGCAGTCATCTTCACCACTCACTCAAAAATGACGAGCTCACCTTTAGGAATCTAGTGGCACTAGTCTTGCATCGAAACTCCTCCTAGTTTGCAAGAATCAAAGGATTAAAACTCAATGGTAACTCATTTCTGTTCATCGGTAAAATAGGTCGATTGGTGTTGAGTTTCTCTTTTCCTACATTTTTAGAACCATTAGACATAATGATGGTGTTAGTTTCACCCAAAATTGACTAAAAATAGGAGATCCATAGCTTACCTAAATGAACCAAAAATTTTAGTCGTGATTCCTCCAAAATTGAGTCATTTTTTTATGAAATAAGTTTGGGGTTTCGTGGAACATCCTGAGAGCTTTCCATAGAGTCCTAAATTTTCAAAAATAGTGATCGGACGGTGAAGGTATGAGTGTCAGAAGTTGAGAGTGAATAGTAACCTATAAGGAAATGGGTTTAAGAGAGAAATGCACTTATGCTTTCTTATACTCAACTTATACTTTTATAGGTTTTTCTCCTTATTGGTCTATTATGAGTAATTTAACACAAATTTGGATCATTACATCCTCCTCCTATAAAAAAACTTGTCCTCAAATTTTAAGTCTTACCTCATTATTGAAATAGATGTGAGTATTGACTATGCATATCTAGCTCCGTCTCCCATGTACAGTCATCCATCGTATGATTACTCCATAACACTTTCACCATTGGTATCTCTATTGATCTCAGCTAACGAATTTAATAATCTATTATAGCAACAGGTTGTACATGTTAAATTGCCATCAATCTCCATATTACATGGTTGAAGGATATGAGAAGGATCCGAAATATACTTTCTTAATATCGACACATGAAATACGGGATGAACTCTAGATAGGTTAGGTGGTAACACCAACCCATATGTCACTTCACCCACTCTAGATTTAATCTCAAATAGATGGATATGCCTTGGAGCTAGTTACCTTTTTTACCAAATCTCATCACTCCTTTCATTGGTGATATTTTTAAAAATACCATGTCACCTACTGAGAATCTCACAACTTTCCTTTTTGGAACCACGTAACTCTTTTATCTACTAAAAGTTATTTTCTTTCTTTGTTGAATAATAGGGATCCTTTCGGAAGTGATTTGTACTAAATCAAGTCCTGTAAATTTTCGTTCACCAATTTCCCAACATAGAGGTGATCTGCATTTTCTTCCATACAAAGCTTCATAAGGAGCCATTTCAATACTAGCATGATAACTATTATTATAAGCAAATTCAATCAGTGGAAAATGCAAATCCTAGTGACCACCAAAATCAATAACAAACATCCTAAGCATGTCCTCTGAAGTCTTAATAGTTCTCTCAGATTAACCATCTGTTTGAGGATGAAAAGTAATGTTAAAGTCCAATTTTGTACCCAAAACTTTATGCAACTCTTGCCAGAAAACTAATGTAAAGTTAGAATCTCTATCAGAGACTATATAGTGTGGTGCCCCATGTAAATACACAATTTTATTGACATATAAATTGGCCATCTTGTCAGTCGAATAAGTGTTCTTTATAGGTAAAAAGTGCGCAAACTTTGTTAGATTGTCTACAATCACCCATATAACATTATATTTAGTATTATTTCGGGGCAATCCAGTCACAAAATCCATAGAAATCATATCCCATTTTCACTCAGGAAGAGGGAGTTTTTGTAATAATCTAGGTCTTTGGTGCTCAAGCTTTACTTGCTGACATGTTAGACACCTAGACACAAATTATACAATATCCTTTTTCATTCCACTCCACTAATACATGCCTTTGAGATCATGATACATCTTGGTGGAGCCTAGATAAATGCTATAAGCCTTAAAATGTACCTCCTCCATAATTTCCTTTCTTAGGTCATCAATATTTGGTACACATACTCTTGTACCCATCGTCAGAATACCATCACCATCCATAATAAAATCCTTAGCTCGATCCTATTGAATCTCTTCAACTATCTTACATAACTGAGGACCTTTGGACTTATCAGCCTTGACTCTCTACAAAAATATTGATCTAACCTTGAATTGTGCTAACAAACATCTTGATATTGATATCTTCCATGGCAATCCTTGGTTAACTAACTCGTGCAAGCCTTTAATTAAGGTTCTCCCTACGTATTTGATGTGAGAAAGAACACCATATGATTTTTTGCTTAGAGCATCAGCTTCTACATTAGCTTTACCTGTGTGATACAAAATGGAACAATCATAATCTTTCAAAAGCTCCATCCATCTTTATATCCCTTTGCTAAAAAGTGTATTTCAAATTTTTATGATCAGTACAGATCTCACAAGTTGCACCATATAAATAATATCTCCAAATCTTAAATGCAAACACCACAACTACCATTTCCAAGTCATGAGTAGGATAGTTCTACTCATGTTTCTTTAGCTTTTGGGAAGCATAAGCTACTACTCACCTGTGCTGCTTAAGCACATAACCCAAACCAACCCTAGAAGCATCACAATACACTATAAATCTATCCAACCCTGAAGGTAAAGTTAAAGCTGGAGCTTACGTTAACTTGTCCTTAAGTTGCAGGAAACTATCCTCACACACCTCTAGCCAAACAAATTTAGCATTCTTCTGAGTTAACTTAGTCAAAGGTGTAGTTATTCGAGAGAAATCTTGGACAAATCTCTGATAATAGCCCGCTAAGCCTAAAACACTCTGAACCTCAATAATAGTAATAAGTCTCAGCCATTCCATGATAGCTTCAAACTTCTTAGGATCCACTTGGATACCATCTTTAGATACCACGTGTCCCAAGAAGAGTACATGATCTAACCAAAATTCACACTTAGAAAATTTAATATACAACTGATGATCCCTCAAGGTTTGCAAAATCTTTCTCAAATGTATCACATGTTCTTCTTTACTCTTAAAATATACCAAGATGTCATCTATGAATATAATGACAATCCTATCCAGAAAAAGTGTAAACACCCTATTCATCAAATCCATAAAGGTTGCAGGAGCATTAGCCAACCCAAAGACATCACCAAAATTTCATAATTACCATACCTAGAATGAAAAGCAATTTTTGGAACATCTTCTCTTCTAATTCTCAATTGATGATAACTAGACCTCAAATCAATTTAGAGAAACATTAAGCCCTTTGAAGTTGGTCAAATAAATCATCGATTCTTGGAAGGGGTTACTTATTCTTTATCGTCACTTTATTTAATTCTCTATAATCAATATAAAGTCAAAGGTTACCATCCTTCTTTTTTACAAATAATACTGGTACACCCTAGAGAAGTACTAGGTTTGATAAATTCCCTATCAAACAATTCTTATAATTGCTCTTTAAGCTCCTTTAACTTTGTAGGAGCCATCCTATAAGATGGAATTGAGATAGAGTTGTACTCAACACCACATCCATGCATCATTCAATCTCCCTCTCTGGTGGTAAACCTGGCAACTCTTCAAGAAATATGTCGGGAAATTCACATACAATTAGGACATCATTAATTGAACCTCTCTTTGTTAAAGTATCCCTCACTAAGGCCAAATACCCTTGACAACCTCATCAAGGCATCTTTTTAGTAGTAATGGCAAATATAAGGTTTTAAGGAGGTTCCCTTTTATCACCTCTAAACCAGAATCTCACACCATCAGGAATCATAAAAATCACCAACTTTTCCTGACAATCCAAGGTAGTAAAGTGTTGTGACAACCAATCAATACCCAAAATCACATCGAAATACATTAAATCCAATAATAATAAATTAACCACTAATTCACTACCTTGATTGACACCAAACAAGAAGGAAAAATAACATCGACATTCAGGGACTACCCAAAGGGGTAGCTACTGATAAAGGAGTTACTAATTTGGTTGTTTGCCAACCAATCCTTGACACAAACAGAAGGGATATAAATGAATGAGTAGCACCTGGTTCAAATAAAACTCTAACATCAACATAACAAATTGATACAGTACCTACTACTTTACACCTCATCGAGGTTGTCCATATTGCTCTCCAATTACACCTATCTATAGCATCGGTGATGGCAAGCTATAACTTTCATCCTCAAAACCACTAGTCTAGTAAGGATCAAGAATGGTGCCCTACATGATGTGTCACCTCTCCATCTCTCTAGCCTCATCTATGGCACCCTCCAAATTCTGACCCTCTAAACGAATTCCTACATATGCGGGACTGAAGTCGATAATGAAAATCCCGCTATCCATCTATGATCATTCATATCCTCTGTGTATTTCATCAATTGATAAAACTCGATAATGTACTCCCCAACTAACCTAACACCTCTCCTAAGGTGTAACAATTGCCATCTATAAGTTTCTTTATGTAGTGGTGAACAAAATCACCTCATAAACCTCTATTTAAACTCCTCCCAAGATAAGGTACTTATAAATGACCTAGATAAACCAATCCAATGCAGCTGCACAAACTGATAACTCAACAATATGATTCCGTTGTGAATCTATATACATCATTCTAGTTCGAGACTCGATATCATTGAAAAAGTCTATGACATCCCCTATACCATCAAAAGTAATCATACCAATCTTGGTATAATGCAAGACAACTTCTTCATCTGTCATACCCTAGTCTCTATTTTGAGCTATCTGCTGCATTAAAGGGATGGTTTGATTCAGAGCAGCTATAGTATTTTGTAATCTTATAATACCAGCTGCTATAGTAGCAGTATCTACACCCTGCATTGTTGGCTCAACCTGAGCTAGAAAATCTAGCTGTTGTGTAGTGGCTCTAGGCTTACCCCTATGCTTTGGTTGTCTAGGTGTTGACAGAGCCATAACCTCTTCAAGAATCTATTCTCTATCCACGCCCTTTGACCTCACGAGTTCGAGTTAAAGTTTTTTTCCTCCTTATGATCAAAGAATAAGGAAAGTCTTTAAATACAATTAAAGTCATAGTAGTACTATGAAAGGATGGAAGTAAAGGCAATGATTTTAACCAAACATGATATTAATGATGCAATAGTTTAAAGAGAAATTTCACTCAATTATGATCAACCTAACAACACAAATTTAAACCTAAAGCTCTGATACCAACTTTGTTAGTCCCTAACCTTGGACCATGATTTGCGCTAAAGGAGCAGTAAACTTAAGGTTTACTAGACCCTTAGTAAGCCTAAAATGTCGTCAAATCCCTATATCCATAATAAAGATAAGATTTCAAAATTGATCAAACCTATACTTATAACAATCAAACAGTTCTAAAAATACACAATACTCAATGTGCTACAATGTTGAGATAGTTAATATAAGAGAAATCTAACATATACAAGACTACTATGGCTTTAAAGTCAAAGGTCACCAATAAACATAGATCAAGTCACCCGAGAGGGAGAAGACTGGCGAAGTACCCTATTAGAAGAGATATGAAAAGAAGATCCTAAAAAATCGTTAAGGGGAGTCAGATCTCGTTAAGTAATTTAATACTATGGTTATGTTATGCACTCCTAAAGATTTCAAATGATACATATATGTATATATTTATAATGTATTAAATCTATAAATGCAATTTCATAACAAAATGATTTTGTTCATAAACATGCATGCATTTCCCATATCATGATCATGTCATATAATCATCATATTCACAAATAATAGTGGAGGACTGATGAATGACCTTATGGCATACCCCTTACCCATAGACTATAGCCATAGCGACTCTCTTATTTCACACGAGTCACTTGGTTCAAATGTAATGAACTGATATCCGAAAGTCACACTCTACCGAACCGCTACAATCTCACCACTACATAATTTCTGTCTGAGAGCAAGCTCGACCCAACACAATCACACCATCATATCATGTACCATATATCGGTTAGTGTCTAAGAGCAAGCTTGACCAAACCACCCCAATCGTCTCATATCTCAATCAATAGATCCACTAATGGGTAAAATTCGAACTCAAATCCTTACTTGACCAATTGATTCACTATGCGCACAGCCTGGTGATGCCTACTAGGTAGCTCATACCTCAACAATCCTCCACATCATCATATATCAAGACAAGCATAACATTGCAAAAAAAAAGTATACATGTGTCAATCCGTATATATATAAGTATCATGTGTGCATATGATAATGATGGTGCTTTCAATGATGAATATGAGAATGGATTCTATTGCATGTTCATAATCATGAATATTAACTCATAGGTAGAATGCACTCCTTCGTGCCGAACCTAGTGTCTCGAAGTGGAGGGTTCTATTTCTGATTGATCTATAGAAAGAAAAATAAGAATGACCATTAGGATTTAAAACCTGAACCAATTCTAGATACCTCAAGAAGAAGACCATGAATCAATACTAAAGAGCTATATTTTCTATTTAAAAATAGTAATGTCATGTTTTACGGGGAGCCTAGATTAAAGCTCCTTCTGGTTTGCGAAAATCGAAGGATTAAAGCTTAAAGGTAACCCATTTTTGTTCATAGTAAAATAGGTCGATTGATGTCGAGTTTCCATCCTTCCCTACATTTTTAGGGCAGCTAGACATGATAGGGGTATTAGTTTCACCAAAAAATGACTAAAAATATATCAACGACTTACCTAAATGAAATAAAATTTTCAATCATGATTCCTTCAAATTTGAGATGTTTTTATTGAAATAAGTTTAGGAGTTTTGTAGAACGTCCCTAGAGCTTTCTGTAGAGTCCTAGATTACTGAAAATGGTGGTCGAACGGTGAAGGGATGAGTGTCGGAAGTTGGGAGTGAATAGTAACCTATATGGAAATGGGTTTGAGAGAGAAATGAGCTTAAGCTTTCTTAAGCTCAACTTATACTTTTACAGGCGATTCTCTTTATTGGTCCATTATGAGTAATTTAACAAAAATTTGAACCATTACAAATGCATATATACATATATAAAGATGATTATTTGAGGTGTTAATGGGAAAGCATAAATTTAGTTGACTAGTACTTAGGGATAATATGGACACATTATAACCTACCTATAAGAAAAGAACATCAAGGCTAAAGAAAATAAGAATAAGAGAAATTGGAGAATGTAAGAAGGTTACTCTATCAATAAGAATTGAAGGACATGTCACTTGCAAGAAATGCAAAAATATTAGGCACAATTTTTTATAACATATAAGATGTCATTTCCTAAGTTATATGACATGAGCTACTCTCATTATTCAATAATGATAAAATTTCCCATACAATTTTCATGAATAATATCATGAAAAGAAATGATTCCATCCTTAATATTTCATACTAATATAGGGACAAGTGTATATGTCATCTTAGAAAAGTGTGATAGTCAACGTATTCTAGGACAAATGTGAAACACTAATTTAAAAAACCACAATGAAGAGGAAGAAAACAAATAATCAAATTGGAAGATCTATAATTTTAACAAATTTAAGAACATAAGAAGGAGCTAGAATAGCCAAGATGATAAGAACCAAATCTAAGCTAAGAACCTTTAGACCTAAAAGCAAACCACTAACTTGGTTATATTGATGTTTCTCATTTAGGGTTAGATTGTGGTGACCACTTGTGGTAGAACATATACTTTTAAATTTTTTCTAGTTAAACACTATATAGAGCATGTATTTTTTATAATGTGGTGGAACTTATTTACAATGTATTTTGTTTAGGCGATACAATTGACGTTATAGTATATAATGACTCTTTTACTTGTACAATATATGCTTAGAGCCATATATTGTGCCAATTTTGTTATTCAAAAACTTTACTTCTTAGATTTGCGACAACTTTTCTTACATAAACTATATTTAAAATATTATAACTTTCAATTGAATTGGAAAAAAAGTTTGTGCCTTTACTTAATGAAACAACTAATTACATATAAGCAAATAAATTTTCCATTACAACCTAAGATATAAATAATAAAATAACTAAATACATCATTAACATTATGGTATTCCATCTTTATAAATAAAGTATAAGCTCATTTTCATTAATTTAGGAAATAGTGTTCATATATTTAATATCTATTACAACTCCTCGTACAATTCATTCATCATGTAGTCCATCCATTGCTAAGGTTATTCATGTATACATCTTCATTTTTCATTGCTTGTACAGACATATTTTAATGGCAACATAAGACATAATTTGAGAGATCATCAAACTACATATCCAACTAAGTTTACTTTCATTTTCCTTGTATTCATTGCAAACAATTAACAAGCTCTTTTCCCTTGAAACTATCCATGGCATTTCTATTTAAAAAATGAAATATTTATTTTTTGTCAAAAACAAAGAAAATAGTTAATTTAGTAACAATATTATTTCCTTTAAACTAATTGAACTATACATATATTTTACGTCATATTTCAGATATCCAAATAACCTCCTCACCAGATTCTTTTCTCTGCAAGAAGTCCACAAAAGAGCCTTCGATCGACACTTGCAAATACATGGAAACATTGTTACACACTTGAAGTTTGTAGTTATAGATAATTCCATAGAACGATGCCAAACACAAGATATGTTAACAAGCTTAGATTCCCTATTAATATTAATAAGCTCAATTTCTAACTCTTTCCTCTACAAATACGAAAAAAAGAGAGTGAAATTACAATTTGAAGGCATACAATAAAACTAGAAGAGGGATATATATTTAAAATAAATAAATTACTACATACTCTCATTGACATCAGATACATAAAATTTTTAAGTAAAGCCTAAAGAATAAAAATTTACAAAAAAGTATAGAGAGTAAATGATAATTTATAAAAATTAAGAAGTAACATGTAGGGATGAATCCAGAAATTTTTTTGAGTAGGGGCAAATTTTTATTTTTAATGGAGACAAAATTTTAATGGAGATAAAAAATTTTGAGAGGGGGGAAATTTTTATTTTATTCTATGAAAAAACTTAAAATAATAATATTTTTATATGATTTTTTTGGGAAAAAGTGGGGGCAAGTGCCCATTGTAAACATGAAAAGGTCCAAACCATAAGGTAATTAATCCTTATACTTATTTTGTACTAATTAAGAGGAATTAATTGTCAAAAATGCTCCTTTTATAGAACTTATTATTAAAATGGAAATTTTCAAATGTATTAACTAAGCCTTATATCTTTAAAGAATTTATTTTTATACCAATTGGTTTAGTTATTCAAATTTATATTCCATGGAATCTCTATGCACTACTTTGATATAACTACAAGATATATATAATAGAGAGAGAGATATGTTGACGTGGACCTTTTTTAAAGCAATCGAATTCAACCAATTTGAAAGAGGGTTTATCCTCACGCCAGAAGCTTATCCAAGGTTGAAGCATTAGTGTACTTCTTGCCCCTTGATGAACTCTGCATTTTCTAATTGCAGGGGCATGATATGTAGCTTCTTAAAAACTTTCTTATAAAGTATGCAATGTTAAACAAGTAAAAATCTGGTCAAAAACCGATCCATTGTTTCTGGTTGATTCTGAAATTGAATCAGTAAAATAAATCATATCGAAAATAAAACCTTCAAACCAAACCAAAAATCCCTTTTTGCCTCACATCCTAAAACTGAAGCCAAAGCAGTAAAAGAATTCTAGCTGTTAGAACCACCATTAGAAGGAATATCCATATCACGTTTTCCAATATCAAGAACACCCGAATGCTTTAATCAAAAGAAAGTATTCGCTATTTTTATAAGAATATTCACTTTACTCTTGAGATAGGATAGTACAAGGATAACTAACAAACTTGTTTCAAATGTGAATGAGATGCTTATCAAACAAGGATATATACATCACTAATGGAGCAATTATCCTACAAAATTGAAGAACGCAATACTTAGAGAAAATAAAAAATAGGACATAAATTATAGTTGATCCAGATAAAATATATGTGAAATCTCTATAAATAATAAAGTTTTTTAGAAATGATCTAATATTCATCCTACACGAACTCATTAATTAGTAGTTTGGACTTCTATATTTTATCTAGATAATCATAGGAGTAAATACCCGTCTATCCAATCTGTCTAAGTCATAGGAGTAAATACCAAAACATGAATTACTTGATATCTACTTCTTATATTCCTTTTAAAATCAGTAACTAATTGAACAAATTAATTATTAAAATTAAGATTTTACATGCATGATCATTATAAATAAACAGCAACAAGATTAGATACAAGTTAAGCATAAAACAATATCATTACGAATTACCATAATCCTAGCTGACAAGATATTTAACCAGTATTTGAACTCAACAATCATCAAAACTATTCAATACATTCTCTTATTAAGATTAAACAAGAGTTGGAACAGAATTTTTATTCGGATAGAATTGAAACTAGTAAGATCCAAGGGCTAAAAATCAATAAAAAGTTACAATAATAACCAAAGTATTTTAAAGTGATATTAAACTGCACGAACAAAATGCTGGAAGGAAGGAGAAAAGACCTGTTTTGGTTCAACAAAAATCAAAAGTCAACAACCAATCTTGTTCTATCAAGTGTAAATTGTCTGGAATTGAAATCTAGCAAGATTTAGAAGAAATTAAAACTGCTTTTGAGAGCTTTCTAAAGGTATATGGCTTGTCAAATTTGATGCACTTTAGGTCTGGTTTCTTTCTCGATAATCATGATTTACCATAATTATCAATGAATACTCTTAATTTTGGCTCATTCTCTGTCTAAATGTGGCCTACCTCCTCTCTAACTTAACCCTATATTTATTTCCTTATTAAGGTTGAAGAAGTACATTAAGGAAGTTTAAAAGGTGCAATGAATAATTTGGCTTCCCCCACACATTCTTTAATTTTACACTTTTAAGGACAAGGTTTCCCTTTTTTAATGGAATTTTCAAGTATATTTATATTCATGTATCCTATTTTTTTATAAATATCATAGTAATAATAAAAATAACCTATATACGTATTCAGGGCCGTTCCTATCGTTTGATAGGCCCTGGGAGAAATTACAAAAAGGGCCCCAATAAATCGAAAATATATTTAAGTTTACATGTTTGTATTAAACATAAATGACTCAATTTATAAGTTTACATAATCAACTAAATATTAAATGATCATAACACTAACAAATACACAGA
>JANKOE010000003.1:49454626-49466179 GCA_026284465.1 Erythroxylum citrifolium
GATTGATCAAATTATGTTGAATGGGAATGTGGGACTATATGGGACAGATACATGGAATTGCATCGAATGGGCATATGAGATTACATTGATTTGACATATGAAATTACATTGAATGGGTATGTGAAATGGCACCGAGCAGAAATGTGAAATTATGATGATATGAAATAAATGTGACATTGTAATGAATGGGAATGTGATATTGTATCGAATGAGAGTACGACATTATATTGAATGTGAAAGTGAAACGGTATTGATTAGTGATTGTGAAATGTACCTTAATGGAATTGTAATTATGTGTTATGTGATTGGGTGAACCATCAATGATGGTCACTCACTGAGTTCGCAAAACTCACCCAAAATTTGCATCTATTTTTCAGGATTTGGAAGGATACCCCGTTATGCAACGGGAGTAAACTTACTGCTCGCATGGAAAGATTAGAGGTCAAGATCAGTTCGTGTCTGCATTAGAGTTTTGTATAAAGTGTATTCCGCAATTTTTGTACAGTGTATAGGTGAATATTTCAGTTTGTAATAAGCGCTGAAATATGGGATTATGGGATTGTTTAAATGTAACTATTATTGTGTATATCAATGTGTACCATTTGGCAATGATTGTAAGTGGTTTGTGCATTGAAATGGGCCCCAATGGCCCAAAGTGAAATGGTTTATGGTTAATGAGAATTGTTTTAAAAAAAATGTATACTGAAAAATGGATTGAGTTCTCTAGCATGTCACCCTCGCGGGTCACGGGCTCGGATATCACCGTCGATATCGGGTTCGGGTCTTGCGGGAGTGGGATGTTACAACGGGGGCGGTCACCAGAACAAGTGTTGCGGGCAGCTCGGAGACTGTGAGCTGAGCGACACCCTGCTCGGGAATAGTAGATGGAGTGACATCCACGCTGGTTTCCCTCTTCTTGCTTCACTCCTTTGCCTTTGAGGGCTTAGTAGCTTTACGCCGACCTCCAGTGGAGCTAGAAGACTCGGTGAAATCATCCATCCTCGCCATAGCTGCATGGAAATGGAAAAGGATTAGAAATCGAAACCAGCACTTGCAAATATGGAAAACAATCTGATTACGAGGGGTCAACCAGAAGGGGCAATTTCCTCTCCTAGCCCGCTAATTCGGGGTGGGGGGTCAAGCAAAAAGGAATCAGCCGAGGCCCCCCTTGATATCCCTGAATGAGACGATTAAAATCGTACCGACCGAGCGCCTTAATACGGTCGATCACCCCCCATTCCTCCCTGGTAAGGGGCAGGCTTGAGATATCATTCCACCACTTGGCGAAGGGATACCTCCATGGTCGAGACTCGAAGGCAGATCCTTAGGGCCTCACAAAGAAATACTTCGTCTTCTAGGCTTAGATTTTCGAAGCCGTTCTAGCAGGACAATAGCGAGTGTATCTGTATTGAAAGTGAGGAACCTCGATCCCAGCAATCGAGCTTTGGTTCATTCGCAAGAAATGACGCATGATGCTGATTGATGGTGGATGCCCGAAATGATGACACAGTAGGGCCAGCTAGTTAATGAACCTCCAGCCGTTCGGGAGAATCTGGCTCGGCCTCAAGGCGTAGATGCCGCATATATCGTCAACAATTGGGGCGTATGGCGGTTTCATACCCCCGATTGAGAAAAAGCTGTCTGAAATAGCGAGGTAGCCACTTGCACTGCTGTAAATCCGTTCGTTCTTACCGGCCAGTCTGGTTCCCCAGGACACGGGGATATTATTCTTAATGACTAACCGGGATAATTCCTTCTTGGTCATCGTCAACGGGTCAACCGGCGGCTTTTCAACGACTAGCCCATCTCTTCGAGTACTAACCCCAATTTCCTTAGTCATCTCTGCTTCCGGCGCCTCATTCCCACCAGCCTCCAACGCTTCCACCATTTCTATTGTCATCTCCAGCGGCCCAACATCAACACTTTCTAAAGCCCTCTCGACGGATGGAGAGGAGGAACTGGCTTCGACCCTAAGTCTAAGTTCGTCTCTAGGGCTAGTGGACGACGTGATGACAAAATGAAAATTTATAGGAGGAAAAGAGGAAAAACGACGTACCTAAGTTAGTGATTGAGTTTGGGCACTAGAACAGCAATGAAAAGAAAACTCCGGTCACTGTAAGCACAAAGACAAGAATGAAGAAGAATAAGAGCCGGAGAATCAAATGCACGTGGAAAAAACCCACAGTCTGCCGATCCTAGTATTTATAGCGGTGGTAGCCGTGAAGGAGTGCTAATCAATATCGAACACGCGGCAGAATCTGAGCCATGATGAATTAGGGTTGTAACAAGGCCCGGAGTGGCGTGACAGTCGAAAGGACACATGACAGTTCATGACAGCTGCACGACAGTTAAAAGGGCGCACCGTTTCAAATTTTGAACGGCGCCCAGAAGATACGTATCATCAAGTAATAATTAAACCTAGCGTATGACCAGACATTGACGACCGACCGATCGCTTTGTCTCGGCGTAAACCGATCGATCACCCATCCTTAACGAGAGTCAATCGATCGATCAGTCTTCGCTTGAACGGTCGCGCGCCAGCCCGATCAGTTTTCTATCATAGCAAGAATTATTGCATATGGGGCGTTGATCTCCGATCGACCGACCTCGCCACGAGTCGTCACACAGATGGGCCGCACAATCTTTATGTACTCCTTCGACCCTTCTCTTCGGTCAGACTTGAGGAGTAGGGGGCTTATGGTTGTGTCGGCTGGGCCGGCCTTACAAAGCCCAACCCCAGGTCCAGATGTCGACGACCCGGTCACAGGAGATAACCTCCCATGCAAACGTAAAGACTCACGTAAAGACCTAAACCTAGCGGTAACCCCATGTATATAAGGTACTTTTCCTCCCTGATTCAGGTATGACATCTCAACCCTAGTTCTTCTACTTGTTACAACTGAAACCTTCACAAAAAGACTGACTTGAGCGTCGGAGGGGCCTCCCGAGAATCAACTCCCGCCCCTCCATTATCTGTCTTGCAGGTATTCCATAGCCAGAGTCGCACCAATCATGGATCCAAATAACGACATTCGACCCCAGCAAGATCAGATTGAATCATCAACAAAGTAGAACAATTAGAAAAAAGAAATATAGAAAAAACACATAATGGGTCAAAGCTATAAAGGAAGAAGAAAAGAAAGGGATAACTAAAAGAAATTATTTCTATCTTTCAACTTGTTGTCTCAACAATATAATATCTAATTATGTCTTTTTATAGGTTAAATATCAACTATTAATCAAAAGAAACAACGAACTTGTTAGTTAAACAGCCTGTAATGAAATAGCGGTAACTTTCTTTAGAAATCTACAATGAACTTGAAATTTGCACTATTTAAAACTAAATTTAATAAGCCTTAAATCCATATTTAGTTCACCAATAAAAGCATTCATTTGCCTTCCCAAAACGTCTCTTACATCACCACTGTTGAAAACAAAAAGTCTTGTTTACTTAATTGCAAAACTCTCAACAACACCCACAACACATTTGCCTCTGCTCTACTGCATTGAGTTACAAGATAAAGCTAGGGTTTTGTTAATACCTATACACTTCTGCTTGGGGCAGATGCACCGTTAATAAGTGTTAATTCCAATCATTCAACTTCAACAAAAGTACCAGGAAAGAGTTCCTATCCTAACACGAAAGGACCACGTAAGATATAGTTTCTGAAGAGGACGATGATAAGTTTTAGTGTGGTGAGCTATCTTTATCTGTTGAGTTGTGTCCACAAAAGCATACAATAATCCCTACCCTCCCACAGGACAACGTTTGGTCCACACAAGCTTCCTGCGTAATATACTAGTACTAGTTTGGTACGGGAAACAAGGGCTTTGAAGATTCTTCAAGATATGTGTTGAAGCTTACCATTCTAGTGAAGATCAGGCCTGACTAATTCCCACGTAGGATTTTACTCCACAAAGTCCATGTGAATCCGTAACATTTTCTTGGTACGGCCATTGTGCTGTCACTTCTCTTCTATTGCTTTTACACTTCTATTTCAGAATCAAAAGAAATTGAAAGGAAGTAAATGATTGAATTAAAGAGTCGGGCAAAAGACATTCTTTTTTCTGTTCTTTGTTTGAGTTAGAAGAAAATGAAAGCTACTTATACCTTTATTAGTTAAAACTGGTTTTTTATTAGTATAAAGAAAAAACAGTGTCTCTGCCCATTCGTTTTTTAAACTACATTTTTTTAAAAAAATTATAGAGTTAATAGCAAACAAATATGTTAAATTCTCATCATATTAGTATTTTCATCATATGACCACTACATATTGCATTTGTATTACATATGAATTTTATTATTTACTAAATTAAAATATCAAAAATCTTAATATAATTATTGTCATTTGTATTAACGGATAAGTTTAGAGCATTTTAATAAATCAAAAAATTTTAAGATAAAAAAGATACAATATTATATCAATTTTAAATTTTAATTTTAATTTTTATATAATTTTTCTAATAGTAAAAATAATTTTTTAAAAAATAGAGACTACCCAAAATCTCTTTAAAAATTTTACTTTTCCTCGGGCAGCTTGTCACAACATGTCTAGATTCTTTGGATTATGTATGAGATAATAGATATAGAAGTATTTGTACACGTGATTGTTTTCTATTTTTTATTTACTTTTTTATTATTTTTACAAGTCATCAAGATGAGTTTTCACTCATTTATTAAAGCAAATATTTAGACTTCCTAACTACAACAATTAAAGAAAATAATTGGGAAAAAGCCTTTTAATCTGCATTTTTACTTATTTACTCTTTTAACTTGCATCACTATTTTCTTATCACATCTGTATGTAAGTTTATTAGAAATAGTCTCTCTATTATGTGGGGGTAAGGTTGTGTACTATTAGACCTTCTTAGATTCAATTTTATTGCAAAATTTCGGACTGAATGTGATGATAATAATGATTAATTAGGAATGAGGACCAGCTCATCATCCTTGAGAGAAATATGAAAACTATTTACTACATCATCTCATAGAAAATGATAACTAAAATAATTGCTAGGAACCCAGCTGCATCAATGACCAAAATGGTCTTGTTCTCGAGAAACTGAAGGACACTCCCAATCTCCGTTGCAATATTGATTCAAGTCTCTGTTCTCTCTTTCGAACATGTTTTCAAGCCGTGCACTATAAAATCGGTGGTTTGTTTCATTTGGAATTGCACGGTTGTAACTTTATTCACGGCCGTGCAAGTTAAGTCACCACCGTCACTTACATGAAAAAGGACACATCCTTTTGATGGGTAAGCGAGAAGTTTGCAGGTCGGTCCTATTTTTTGAGTCGGACATGAATGGAGAAGAGAAACAAACAAAACACATTACTCACTCCTCTGCTCTTTATATTGAAACATGCCGATTATATTTTTAGATAAGGTTGGACAGGGCTCTTAAAGTTGGGGATCAATCTTTTGATACAAAATAAGGTTAGACAGAAGATCCCGCCTTTTCTTTCAAGAGAAAAGATTGATTGGAAGTGGATTTTCCAGTTTCCAAACTTAAATTATGTAGAATGTGTTTGGATTGGTGAATGCATAGCTTTGGTAGGAAGAGCGTTTGTTAACTTGGAGCAAATGAAATGAATACCTACCTGGCTTTCCATAACTTGAATCAATCAAACACTACCAAACCCTCAGAAACAGTGACAAGTGCCAAACCAAAGTCACAATTGAAAATCCTACAATCCGAACGTTCTCCTCAAAGCACTAAGTTACCCACTTTTAGTTTTACCCTACAAGGGAATTTCATTTTCATTTCACATTGATTGTAAATGGCAATAATTAGATGTCTTTTTTCACAATTCATGTTCTTCACTTTTTTATTTTTTTATACCAACTTTCTTTTTCCAATTTTTAACAAAAGATACAAGCCAGCATATCTTTTATATTTTCACCAAATAGAAGTTTTAAAAATTAGACTAAAAATAAAAAAATTTAAGGTTTAAAAAGTTCAATAAAAATTAGACTGAGTTAAATCGGTTAAAAAAGTTAAAGTTTAAAAGATCCAATCAGTATTAAACTGTCATAAAATCAGTTAAACATTAAATAAATTTATCTTAAATTATCATAAAATTGATTAAAAGTTAAATATAATTTTATAAAAATTGACTGCAAAATTTTAATCTTTGATAATGACTATTGATTTCGGACCCATTTGTTTACTTTCCGGAGAAACCCATGAATGATTAGGATATTTTTTCTCACCTTTTATTTCTAGCAGAGCAGAATATTTGGTATTCAATTAAGTTTTGATAAGATGCTGAAGATTCTGATTTAGAGATCAACTCAAATCGAGGGAGGGGTGAATTTTGTTGGTATACGAATTGAAAGAAATTAATTTACACATTTTTATTGTTTATAAAGTGAATAACGTTGCGTGTCCAGCTCACATCAACCTTCCTTTTTGCTCTTTCCATCTTCTTTCGCTCTCTCTCTCCTAACAAAGAAGGAGAATATGTGTGTATAAATATAGTGTGAATTCGTGGACTAGCTTCTCTGGTCTACTTTCACAAGCCCCCATCACAGCCCTTCCCTTTTATCTCCCCATTTCCGGGAAACTCATTTTCTCTCTGCTCCTTATACTTTGATCATGGAGGACGCTAATGGTACGTCTCTTCAGCTTAAAGTTTCCTTCTTTTTGTTGTTATCGTTCATGGTTCTTCCTTCAAATCTCCTTTGATCTTCGCATTCTCGTGATGCTGCGTCTTTACGGGGATTTTCTGGTTTATGGATCCGTTTTCCTGTCATTGTCCGTTGAAATCCGATTAAAAGATTTCTACTTTTTGGTGTTTTCTCATATCTTGTGCGTGTATGTATGTATTTATGCATGGCTTGTACTGATTATAAACAATTACATGAGTTTTGTGTTTATATCTGCTCGTTTGATTCTTCAAAGGGGATTTATTTCGATCGTGCTGTGTCGGTAGGTTTGGTTGTTATAGCTCTTGATTTTTTACCAGGTATAGGTGGATGTTTGCCGTATCTTGAGGGTAGAAACGTTAGAATAATGTGCTTTTTATTATTTCCATCATGGGTCGATCATAGATTTGGCATTTTCTTGTTTCATCAAAAGGTTTCGTAAATTTCTTGAAGAGATGCCTCTCTCATTTTTCCTATGATCTGTACGTTTCCCTTTCCAGTTGTTATGATATGGATCATACTCACTGTTTATGGCTGTTTCTTCATTAATTTGTTAAAATTGAATCTCTTCGGACACTGTTATTTTGATAGTGGTGGAAGCTAAGGTTGGAACTATCTCTGTGGCATCTGCATTTGCTGGTCATCAAGAAAGTAAGAATGGCTTTCTGTCTTCAGTCAGTTTTGTATAATTCAGTTAATTTTTTGGGTGATTTGTGATGGTGTAGCATTTGCAATTGTTTCTATAAATGAAGTATTTGGTCAGACAATTAGTTTTGTCATATTGATACTAACTAATTATGCCACTGACCTTTTTCTCTGATTACTCAACCAGCTGTTCAGGACAGAGACCATAAGTTCTTAACAAAAGCAGTTGAAGAAGCATATAAAGGTGTTGAGTGTGGACATGGAGGCCCATTTGGTGCTGTTGTTGTTCAAAACGATGAAATTGTTGTAAGCTGTCACAACATGGTTTTGAAATACACTGATCCCACTGCTCATGCCGAAGTCACTGCTGTTAGAGAGGTCTGACATTATCTTAACAAAACTTTGATCTGCTTCTGATCTTATGGTAGGCTGTCTCTATTTGATATTCATCCTTCTCTGTTCTACACAGGCGTGCAAAAAGCTCAACCGGATCGAGCTTTCTGATTGCGAAATATATGCTTCCTGTGAGCCTTGTCCCATGTGCTTTGGTGCCATTCATCTTTCAAGAATTAAGGTTCAGTTGCTGAAACTCATCTTTTTTTAATAATTCTCTTGATTTCTAATGCCTAGTCCTACTGCTGGCTCTCAACAGAGGTTGGTTTATGGAGCCAAAGCTGAAGCAGCTATAGCAATAGGATTCGACGACTTCATTGCCGATGCTTTGAGAGGTACTGGGCTCTACCAGAAGGCTAACCTGGAAATCAAGAAAGCTGATGGAACCGGTGCTGATATTGCAGAACAAGTATTTGAGAAGACGAAGGCAAAGTTTACCATGTATTAAGCTTGATTTACAACATCACCTGCTATTTGTTAACTTTAATGATTCATCAGGAAAATGTCGAAACTTGTTGATCATTTTTATTAGCTCATGTTGAACCTTCTTAACCCCTGTACACATTCTAGTGTGCTTTTGTAATCACAAAATGCAAAAAGAAGCTATCAATTTCATCTGATTTGCAAGGGAAATTTTGGTCATTTGCACCTAAGCCTGCTTTTAAGCGGGAGCCACGTACAAACACTTTACATAGACAAGTGGTGGGCGGTTGAATCAGTCAATAAACTAAGGTCTTGCGTTTACAAGTAAAGAAAGGTAAAGAGAGAGAGCGACCTATAGGATGTTATTTTTAAGAGAGATGGGAGGAACAACCTTCTCCCCGGGGTATCAGTATCAAAGCCTTGTCCCCAGTTGTATAGTTTTCGTTATTATGTTTCAAGTTAAACTTATTTATCACTTGAGCCACATGTAGGCTACTATTCTCCATGGCCACTATACAAGCCCCTCTTGTAACCCCATGCCCGCCCTAAGTAGCTCTTTGCTGACAGGCTTGGTACTACAATGAAAAACTGTAACAACGTTGATTTGATGTCAATTTTCGATCTACCGAGCATTATATTTTATAATCACGCTAGGCATTCACATTTTGTGGTCAACTGGTCTGTGCATGTTAGAACTGCGATGACGCATGAGAAACTGCACATTAAACAGTCTGCATTCAAGAAAGTGTGCCTAGTATTGTAATACATTAAGAAGAAAAGAAAACTGTGTTTACATTTTGCCCTTGTCCTGGGATATCTAAAAACCTGTCTTATGCTCCGCAGTTCTCACACTTGACAGTTACACAAATGCGTCTAGAAAGCAAAGAAAAAATGGGGTATAAGATAATTCTCACTGTAGTGAAGGACTACGACAAGGGAGGGGGTAATCATTGGAAGGCTAAAACCACAAAGGAACCAAAGAGAATAACTGTACTTTATTTCTGCATTTACTTCTATAAATAGAAAACCAAATCAACAGAAACTCTGATGGCAAAACTCCTAGCTGCTTCCTTTCCGCATATATATAAATAACTGGGCATGATGTTCTTCTTTCCAGAATCCAAGCCTCTAGTAGGGACTATTCAAAACTTCATCCGAAGAACTGAAGACAGCATTAAACTATGGTGCCATTTTCACCTGTATTTGTCGATGAATGTGCACTAGAAACTCCACATAGGAGAGACCACCAGTTGGAATCTTGTCTTCAACCAAATATGATAAGAACAGCATTCCTGCGGAAGTTAATTGAATTTCAGCAAATCAAACTAAGTTAGTTATATATCATGGTACTAACGAACATCACTGACATTTGCTTTGACAAAATTTTTCATTTTTGATAAAAGATTCGATAGAATATTAGTAGTTGAAAATATAGTTTTGCGGTTTCTATTCTACCGAAAACCTCAGGTCTGTGTCATCCCAACTCTACTACTATCAGACTGCAAACCAAACTTAGTTAAAACATCAGTCATCATGGCGGATATGATACCATGATAACCATAAACACTTAAAACGAAAAATAAACTACTCTTTGGATTGCCATTGGACATGCCCCAGTAGGTCGGCCTGCAAGCAATAACTTGAAGCTGGAACACGATAGATCATGCTACTAGATGGCTATAATTACTAGTTTAGTTAGGACTTCCAGATTTTAATTCGTTGTCAACATGCAGTTTGTTTCTAGCTGAGAGAACAGTTCACCAGATTGCAAAGGGTAGTTTAAGAACTTACCTGATGGATCTCCTTTCTTGCACAACTTTAAGCTGCACGAGAAATTGCACAAAATTAGCATAGAGAAGCCAAAGACAAGAAAAAATGGCTAACATAACAATAGTAGCCAACTTACCGCAGAAAAGAACATCTTTGACGCCTAATCTCATTTACTATATCATTTAACTTCTTGGACAAAGGGTTGTCATATTGTTGAAGGACATACTGAACACAGAAAAAGAAATATTATTACAAATGAATTAATCAAATAAATAGGCAAAAAAGTCCTAACAAAGAAAACAAAATGGGTATTTTGGGAGTGCAACTACTAAAAGTATACTAAAAAAGAACATGGGCATTCAGCCATCTACAAGGACACAATATTCCATCTAAATTGTAGATGTTGTCCCCTTTGAGTATACTATCAAATCCATGAAGATCCAGACATTTAAAGTGAAAGTTTTCTTGGTTAATGCAGGTCAGTATTGCACAAGATGAGCCATTTAATGAAATATTCAATAGTACATCCTCATCAGACCATTCTCAAGGACACAGCAAGGCTACAAGTAGATATGATTACCTGAGTTGGAACTTCATCCAATGATGAAATGCCAAATAGTTGTCTCAATATATTTGTATCGACTGAACCCCCAATATATATTAAACAATCCTGACCATTCTCCAGAAGATATATTCCATCATCACTAACATGTTCACTGGAAAGTGGGAGTGGAACAGGAATAATAGGTCCATTTCCTTCCTATCAGACATAGATGCAAGAACGAGTTCAGTAATAAATATGCAGTGTGTTTAAATAAAGGAGCAAGAGACAGCCCATACCTGTAGGTCAAGATCATGGATTCCAATCATCCTAGGGTAAACCAGAGGTATTGCTAAAGGAGCAGAAACAGAGGAAACATAATTGATCCAAAAAGACCGGTCATCTATTCTCCCATCAGTTCGCAATCCAGTACTTTTTATCAATGCTGAAGAAAGAAAGAAAGAAAGAAAATTAGAAAGGAACAAGAACATCAATTTGTGAACAATATATTCCATCAAGACTTCCAATAAACTTTTGACAATTCAAGATGAACACAGGCAAAGGGTAAGTAAAACAGGTAAAAGGAAAAGTGTAACAATGAAAACCAGCATTCAGCACTAAAAATAGGAACTTGATTTACAAAATTTGTCTCAAACTTCAACAACAATGATTATTGATGAGAGAAAAAGAAAATTTCAGTTTGATTAATTGTTTCAAAACATAAAAAAGCATTCAAGCTATCTGAAACCCTTTTTCAGTAGGATTGGCAACAGGTCGGGCCAGGCCCCAAAATGTGTCTTTGGGCCCAGCCCAAAACCGGGCTAAATATTAGAACTCAACACCATTCACCTAAAAATTTCAGGCTTCAGGTCAGGCCGGGCCGGGCAGGTTTTTGCCAACCCTACTTTTTAGTAGCTTGATGAACAGGACTACACATGTACAAGTTTCAACGTACAGGTGTTGCAGGGCCTGGTAGATTTAGCTAATGTACAAGTATTAACATAATGAAACATATCAAAAGCACCAAATAGTATTGGATAAATAGTACCTTTTATTTATATTTATATTCTCAACATAGAACATTTCTATAGAATAAAAATTATGCAATCTTTAATTTCAGGATAAAATAAT
>JANKOE010000003.1:49490258-49505298 GCA_026284465.1 Erythroxylum citrifolium
ACAAGTTTACAATATGATCCAAAATATATTAGGCCTAGGATAACACAATTTTCTCTATTGATAAGGCATTATAAGACAATTAAAACCTATTGTAAGATGTTGATGAGTACAGACAATGTATAGGTTCCAAGAGAGGGCAACTTTAGATTGAGTTGATTTGCTAACAATTTTCTACTTAATCCTACTAATTAGCTCCTTTTTCACTTGCTCACATGTTCTTTCGTTACCTTGGAATAAATGACATTTCTCCCTTTCCAAATGGATTAAATGGAGCTATCATAAGTTATATTGAAGATTGTTTTCATCAATATTGGACAGGCCTCTTCCTCTATCAATCTTATCAAAAACCTTCGTATAAGATAAGCTTATTTCTTTAACTTTACAAATGAATTGGATGATGTTCCATATAACTATAGATAAATCATAATTGAAGAATAAGTGCTGCAATGAATCCCAACTAGTTCTACAGAGATAATAGATAAGAGAAATGTTGAGGAAATTTGACCTATCTAATATTCCTAACCTCAAATTATAGAGAAGCCATATAAGAAAATAGACTTTTGGAAGGGCTTTCTTGCACCAAATTGTTCCATACTAGGCAAAAAAAAATTGTTAAAGAAGTAAAGTTACTTTGTACGATACATTAGTGAATTTTCTAAATGTGTGCTTTAGCCAAATATAAGAGTCATCTTCATTTCCTCTAGGATGCAGTTTAAGAACATAGATGAATTGACAGCCCAATCCTTCACATTCAAGATGGCATTTACCTTAGTTTCAGGAATATGTGTCCTAAACTTGGTAGAAAATTAGTCTTATATAAGGGGCCTAACTTACTCCAATTGTCAAACAACATTAAAGCCATTTTTCCATTTCCAATTCTAAAAATGATATTGTGTTATAGGCGTTCTCTCAACTTGAGTAATTGATCCATAAACCATAAGGTGGTGGTTTTGGTACACATTTCCCATAAGCTTTTACCTTTATAAAGGATATATGAATCCATTTCACCTGTAGAGTCTCTTTTTTAGTGATAATTCTCTGTATACTCTTTGCCATGAGCACTTTATTGATTAATGAAATTGATATGATTCCTAGTTCTTCTACTTCCTTTAGTAAACATACTTTTGTCCATTTAACTTTGGCAAATGATTTCTTGTCTAGCTTACCTAAACATAAAAACTTCTTGGCATCCTTCCAATGGTTTTGATAAGCCCTTTAGAGAGGAATATATGTGATGACCAATAGATATGTAAAGAGTTAAGAAGTTAAATAATTGTGAGATAATTAGACTGCATGGAATTCCAAGTTCGATAATCTCGGATAGAGATCCCAGGTTCACCTCTAGGTTCTGGGAGAGCTTACAAGAAGCTTTGGGAACGAAGTTGCACTTTAGTACAGCTTTCTATTCGCAAACTGATGGACAATCGGAGAGAACGATACGGACTTTGGAGGCAATGTTGAGAGCTTGTGTTATGGATTTTAAAGGCTTATGGGATGATCATTTGCCTTTAATTGAGTTTGCTTATAATAATTCCTATCACTCGGGAATTCAGATGGCACCATATGAAGCTTTGTATGGTAAGAGGTGCAGAACTCCTATTTGTTGGGATGAGGAAAGTGAGAGGAGACTAGTAGGGCCTGAATTGGTACAAGTTACTGTTGACAGTTGCACTAATTACTAATCCTCCTCTATGTTTACTCTAACAAGGGCGAGCATTCTCCTATCTTAGTCTTTGCTTGTTATTTGTAATCTTAGGCAAAAAAATGGAGGATCCTCAAGTTGTAGATTTATAATTAAGGAAAGACAAGGAGTAATGTAATTTACAATACTAAAACCAACATATAGCTTTTACTTCTATTAATTAATCTAGTTGATTTTGAAAGTTTGTGAGACAAACATCAGGATCCCTCAACTTCTTATGATATAATTTTTTGTGTTATGTGAATTGTGTATCTTATTTTCTCTTTATACTAATTTAATTAGGAATATGCTTTCAAAATCAATATAAAAAAAAATCTCATTTAGACCCTTAGTTCTCAAGAACCCAAACTAAATAGGAATTTTTTTCAAATAATTAAGGCCTATACTTAGTGGCCAAATACTTAATATAGATCCAATCGTAGAATGAACCTAAAAGCAATCATTTCTCGTGTATCAAATTTGTTAAGTGATTGTATGGTGTGAGAATTAAGAATTCACTTAATAAAATAAATCATTAAAAAGTAAAGTAAGATTAAAAAAATCCAAATTCATCTAGATTAATAACTATAAGCTCAAGTCCAAACCACAGGCCTGTACAAATCTATTAAAATCAATTCAGAGCCTTTGGTACTAACTCATGTGCCTTAGGATTTTTTTAATCCCTCATTTTATTAAAATTTTAAGCCCTAAGGCACATATATGAGTATTTTATTAAATAAAAATTCATTTAATAAAATAAAAAGTAAGATTGAAACTAAGACCAAAATAGAATCCAAATTTATCTGACAAGCTTAAGTCCAAACCACGAGCTGTACATTCTTAAAACTCAACGAGCTAGTATTAATTCCTATGATTTCTTTATTTCAAAATTTAATCCAAAATCCATTTAGACCTATTTTCTAAATACTAAAACCAATAAAATTTCTCATTTCACTTGAAAATGAAAAATAGATTAGTATAACGCTTATAAGCCTATTAGCTTAGGACATTATTTATTTTTTTTATTTATATTTTCAAATTTAATATAAAAAATTGTTTGTTTAAATTTTTAACTTTGATTTCTTCTAAATTTGAAATTTACGACCCATTTCTTCTTTATTTCAACATTCAAAGGGCATTTCTTTTATTTTTTTTCAAACAATAGTCTTCAACTAGAATTTTTTTTAAATTCTGAAAGATCAGAGGAGTTACAGGATTGTAGGTGCAGAGTATGTTTAGGACATGAATTGGACGCTGAAACATGAACTGGACTGAAGAGCAACAGTTATTATTGGGCTACGATGGAAAACAGAGATCCATCCTTAGACACTCCTTCAAGCCCGTTGTGTGGATTGTTTGGGATCTTTGGTTGTTCCCCACCTTATCCAATACCCTCCTACCACCATTGCCTTGTCCCAGCAGCATATGCTTTTCCATGGATCCTCTTCATTCCTCCTACACCCAAAAATTCCTAGCCACTTGAATCAACTTAAGCTCAGGTAGCCATTGGAAACCTTCCAATTGATTCCATTCATGGCTTGTGCAACTACAAGACCCACTTTTTCCTTCCACCTTTCTCAAGTTGCCCATCCAAAAGCCAGAACCCATCTCCGCAAACTACCTTTTGTTTCTATTTGTAAGCCTCAAAAGGCTCATTTCACCGTCCAATCCATTGATTTCTCAAAAGAAGACAAGACACCAACTTCGAACCAAACCAATACATCAGCAACAGAATCCAGCACTGGAGCAGCTGAAGCTGAAGGTAGTGAACGAAAGTTTGATAAACGCAGGCTAGAAGAGAAGTTTGCAGTTTTGAACACTGGGATCTATGAGTGCAGATCTTGTGGGTACAAGTATGATGAAACTGTTGGTGACCCATCATATCCAATACCACCAGGGTTTCAGTTTGACAAGTTGCCTGAAGATTGGAGGTGTCCAACTTGTGGGGCTGCCAAAAGCTTCTTTGAGAGTAAGAGGGTGGAAATTGCTGGTTTTGCACAGAACCAACAGTATGGTCTTGGAGGCAATACACTCACTTCTGATCAGAAGGCTCTTTTGATATATGGAACCTTACTTTTCTTCTTTGTTCTGTTCTTGCTCGGGTATTTCCTGCAATAATGGATAGAAAGGGCTAACAGTTTTCTACTTTCATCATAAATGTTAGGTAATTGCTTTACTCCTCATTTAATATATGTCCAAACTCATTCCGAGGGAAACTGAGGCTTTGATAAATCCTACTTATTTCAAAGGCTTTATAATGAATGAATCACACAAAAGTGCATAAAAGCCATTATCTGAACCTGTAAAAATTGTAATCTTTTTTTTTTGGTAAATATAAAAATTGTAATCTTGCCTACGAGTTATTGCTAAGCCATAGAACTCGTACTCAAGGTCAAAGATCAGGTAATCAATGCTCCTTTCTTGCTTCTCTATTCTAAATTTTTTGTTTTATGGGGGTGGAACGGAAACATTTAAGCTAACTAAAGGATGAAGCTCGTACTCAATGTCAAGTACTCCGTGATTTGAACTGACGCAAAGTACATTAACAATTTGAAGAGCACAAGGGATAAGCTCTCATGGCTAAAAGTTATTCATACAAAGTGTTCAAAACATACAAACTGCAGCTTCAATGGATTGCATCAGCAATACTATACAACACAAACAAGCAAATTTTGCCGAGTATACTCCTTAAAAAGAAATAATGTTACAGGTTCTACTACCCTACTAGATTCATTCCCTATCTATCACAAAAATGATAGCATTAGAACAAATGGCGTTGTACATTTTCCTCTGCTAGTGAATAGAAACACCTAAAGGGCATGGACAAACTCCAAGTGTGTACTTGTACAATATGCTAACTCCCCTGCCAAGTTGGAACTGTCTTCAAATGTCATTCCTGCACTATACATGCCCGTTTTGAGCATACATGCCTAACCAGAACCTGTAAATTATCTCATCATGCTCGCCATGTAACAGCTCATCTCGGTGACATCAGTGTCAATATATCTCGAGAAAGACAACAGACGTACCCTGGGCTACCCTTCTCGACAAAGCGTGTCAAACCTTATAGCTTGTTGAGATCAGGAATTTGAGCTGCAGGATCAGACGTATCCTGGGCTACCCTTGTCTTAATCTGATAAACCTGCTTCACCTGCTTTTCTGGTTTGAGGTACATCCCAGCATTTCCGTTTTGACCTTTATCGATCCACTTGTTTGGTGGCGTTGGAAGCGGAACCACATTTTGCTCAAACTGGTGGTGGAAATTCTGAATTACTGTAGGTTGTTTACTTCTGATATTTTCTTCCATAGTCAACGCAGACACACCAGTCCTCAAATCATGGTATTGTATCCTCTCTTGAGCTCTAAGGTTGTGCCGATTGCCTTGTACATCATGGGGTGAGGGAGGATATCTGGCATTGCTCACCAGGCCTTCCTGGAAATTGTAATATCCATTATAGTTACCAACATCATCAGCATACCGCTTTTCATAACCAGAAGATCCAGCTGGCCTCATCCTATTGTATGAATTGCCTTGAACATTTCGGTATGGTGGTTGCTCAGGTAATCTAGAGGATGAGCCATTTGTTTTCATGTTTAGCGTGTTTTTCACCAGTCTATGAGCTGCTTCTCCCAATAAAGGACCAGCTATTGCTCCAGCCACTTGCGGCCTGTAAACAGATGTTAAAACAGAGTTCAATCATTAATAGATGCAATATAGAAATTGTGCTTGCTACTCTGAGATCCTCTCCATAGGGGAAGCTGAGATTCAGCAACTTTATCTATCCTCCACTTCATACATCAATGCAAGTACATAGTTTCTGTTGCAAATATCACCTCAAACACAGCAGTTGGACCCCCAAGGAACAGATATAACCAAACCAATCCACTAAAATGATTCCAAGGTTCAGAGAGACCAATTGGATATGTGATTGCATGTATCTAAACTTTTATGCCTACCTTTCCCTGCTTTGCTGGCGTCGGCCATTGTTGTCTTCATGCCATAGTGTAGGGAAGGGTTTAATGTCTATTGGTTTCAGTATCTGCAGCAGAAGTAAACTGCAGTCATTCAAGAAAGTACAATGTATAATTTGCTATGACATTTCCATACAGAGGAGATGCAACATCCACAGCAAATGGCAATTTATGAAATTTCACTTGTTCCTCACTAGCAAAAATCATGTTTCTTTACCCATTCCTACATGAATAATTTCATATGCATTGTAGAAAAGATCCCAGGTTAAAATCGAATTCAAAGTCAGGCTGCTGAAACACAAAAGTTGCATGTAGTTGCTACACATCATTGCCCCGTATGTTTTGTAAGCTAAAACCCCAAGATATACATCAAGCTTCTGCAACACAAAAATGCCTTTAGATGCCACCTAACATCACTCCCAAACGATAGATCTGAGAAATTCGAAAGCTTTTAGACAATGGAGCGCTAGACCTTTTTTTGTCTCCTTCAGATATAACTTCTCTTAGTTTACCATTGTAGCAATAACTCTACCTTAAACAAACAAACAAACATGTCCCATGATCTTAGTGGATGCTATCAATGTCCACTATCCACTTCCTTGGTTCTCTTGCTCGTATATAAAAACCAGTAAATTATTTTGATAAGCATAAAGAATGAGGTACCTTTTCAGGTATGACAACACCTTTTGGAGGTTCTGGGTTGTGTTTATACTTCAAAGGGTTAAGATATGTGACATTTCTGCATCACCAAAATAAACCAGTATTTTAGAGGATTCATCAGCTTCCCAAAACGGTAAGAGCAAAAGCATTACATACATAACGCAATTATCCTCTATGTCTTGCAATCCGCCAACAGGGGATGGAATGGAACTTTTCCAATCATTCCTCTCAGATAACCAAAGGCATCCATTCATTCCACCACTGCAAAGAATCAGCCACAGTTAAAATGCAAGACAGCAGACATCAATAATAAATAATGACCAGAAGAAAATAGTAATATTGGAACAAACTAACCTTGCACTTGTATCGATCTCAACAGCAAATTTTTCTCGTGGGTACAAGGGATAGCAAGCATGATAGTATGAGATGATTTGTCGGGCCAGAGGATGAGCTCGATGTACATATAATAAGTCTAGCATCACACTATTTCGGAACTGTTCTTCTTCCTGTACGCAAGAAGTTGAACACCAGCGTAGTTGAGTATTTAAATCCACCAGAAAGACTAGTTAATAAGCATGGTTATTTTCTTGACCATAAAGTTTTCGATGAACCCCTGACCTAGTCCAAAATCTACAGTTACAGAAATATATTGGTGTAACAGTATCTATTACATAATTGATAAGACTAATGTTGCATGTCCTGACTCAAATGATGATAGAAAATTTTCATATATATCCACTCAATTTTTTTCTTTTAAATCAGTTTTAGAATAAGTATGGTCAAACTCTAGTTTCTCTTGTTAACACAAAATTGTTTTCTAATTCATAGTCCCATGGTCATAACTGTACACATTTTCCTGAAAGTCAGTTAAATAACTTCTCAAGTTTCAGAAATTACTGCCATTTAAAACATTCACTAAGTGGTAAACATGTAGTCAGAACCTATGATAGTTTAGAAACAGGATGCAATGGCAGAAAGTTACTAAGGACTAGTTCAGATATTAATGTTCAGACCGTCAAAGTGGTCTCGAGCTTCCTGGTTTGAGCAAGCAACTTTCTTTCGTCAATGAATGGCAATTTAGCAACACCCTGAACTCCAAAGCAGAAAGGATGATTAATTTCAATTTTTACAGTAAAAATATTTGAAACTTTTCTTATTACTCGGTAAGGAAGAAATTACCTGCCAGGCAAAGCGTTTTCCATTCATGTCAATCTCAAAATCTGCCAAAAAAATAAAAAAGAAAATTTGTTGAAATATCCTTTGTATATGAGGCTAATATTTCCAAGAAAACATATTGTTAACTCCATTCAATCCACTTACCTGAGGGGAAAAACTTAGAGAGGGGTGATGATGGGTCAGTCATCAATTTCCTGTATTCTTTTGGCAAAGCATTAGAACTGTAATGCACATATCGATGCAGTAAGAACAAAGAAGGTTAGTAGATGCAACATCAAATTATAAGCAAATTTAGGGAGAATCATTTTTAAGGTGACAGAAAACCTTGCTGCTGGTAAGGTACCCATCAACTGATCGAAAGGTTTAAATGGCTCCCCTGGGAAAAATGTTATTTCCAAATCAATTAAATCCTTAAGGTCCGAAGCAAATGGAGCATAATGGTAAGGATAGAACCTGAAAAATAAAGTGGAAGGATAAAAATGTTAGTGAAAAACAAAAATATCAGTTCCATCTAAAGTTATACACTGTTAGAAAACGTCATTCAGACTTTCGGGGTTTTGCAGCTAATGTACATGTCACAAAGAGCTTCATTATTTGGACCTAGAAGCTACAAGCTAAAAGCAATAACTAGCATAACCATCTCTACAAAGTAAATGTAGTTTAAGACTACCACAATTTTAAGGGTGGGGGAAAAATGGGTAAAATACAGCAAAATCGACATGGCCATGACAGATCAACAAAATAAGTTTTAATGAACATGATATAAGTTATCATGGTGAATGCAGAGTAGGATGGCAGTAGTATTAGGGGTGGTGGTGATGAATTGCTTAGGACAAAGTAGTCGAGGTAGCAAGATGAGTGCTATGTCACCAACTAAGCTACTTGAAAAACATAGTTACATTACCGGTGTTGGTTGCAGAAATAATTACATGTTCAGATAAATTCACATAGTAATAAGGCATTATTAGGGATGGCAACTGGAGCTCGGCCCGGAGCTGCCTGGCCTGTTGATAAATAGTGATAAAGGCATTTACTAGGGATGGCAACTAGAGCCTGGCCTGGACCAGGGAGGGATGTCAAGGCAGCCAGAGCCCCTCCTCCAAAATGATGTTGTTTTAGTTTAATTGCCCAAAACAACGTTGTTTTGGTCTGTAGTTTTAAGAAACTCAAGACCAAAATAATGGCATTTTGGGACAGCACAGCCCATTGTCATCCCTAGTTCACATTATTCCTAGTTCACATTATTTTTTTTCCACTCTCCTCACAGAAGATCTAGCTTTCAAGTCTGTTTGCCTATTTACCCTATAGAGAAACTCACATCTGAAAGAAGTTTCAAGGTGTAGCCTGCAACAAACACTCTACAGGATGAAATATCACACCTGTGAAATTTCAAATCTTTCACCATTCAACACATATGCAACATACCTTGTAGTGAGTATATCCTTATCACGAGGTACCTAAGCACATTAATCATATACATATCCACCAACCCACATGTGCACGTAGACCAGTATATCCACATATGACAGCTAGGGTTTGCATTTAGACTACCCTAAGCATATAGATGACATAAAGAAATGTAGGGTAAAAATAGCAGAAAGGGTAATTTAATCTCATGCTAACTCAAACTGACCATTTCCAAGAGCAAACACCTTGGTAGTAATAGTGGCAAACCCAACATAAACCTTCCACATACTTCCACACCTGTACACACAAACAGATATTCCGCATTGTCATCAAACAAAAGGTTTTCGAGACAAACAGTACTAGTGAAATAGTCCACTATGACCAAAACAAATATTTAGCAAATCTAGCTCATCCTCGGATATTTTAAATGTATGAACTTGGCAACTATTCCCTTCTATATTTTCTTTCATCATATCTTACATTTTCACTGTTTTTAAGGGCATGGGGTAAGAGGGAGGTAATGTTTTCTTTAAGAACATAGTAGGTGTTAAATGAAAAACCCATCACTCAGTTTACTTGCAACAAAAGAGAGTCAGAGAATCATCAGAATCAGAAAAGACAGATGCAACTTACTACATCTTTTCTGACTTTGTCCATCTCCTCTGGAGTTGATACACCAAATTTCTCAGCATAATACCTTTCTTTGTATCCAGGTTCCCCTAATTTAACCTGAAGACAATTGCAGTGTAAAATATATCATCACAGAGATGAATAACTTAGTTCTTCCCTTTCGAATGAAATGACTTTGTCCTTGTCAGTCCTTCCAATTGAGGACCATATACATAATTAGATGCCAAATAGTAGTTTTAAGAAAGGACTGCAAGCAGTTTGGACCATTTCATGACAAGGAGAAAAATATATAGCCGCACAAAGCACATTTAACCTTCTAAAATGCTGAAATAACTAAACTGGAACAGGTTTACCAGTTAAATAGACGAGTTGAATATTTAGATATGGCACACATCTTGTAGAAAGTTAAATTGAAAGTTCTTGCTGATTGAAACCACAAAGAAAAAACTGTTTTCACATTTTTAGTCCTTTAACAATACTGGTCACAGCTCAAACTGGGCTGAAATTGATAGAGATCGGAAGAACTTGGCCAATCAGTTCATAATTGCGAATAAAAGAAATGAAACCTCCAATCATTTTTAAAGTATGCTTCAAGAGAACACTCGGTATTGACTACCCAGCTATGATAGAGCCTTTTATCTGGACCTCCTTCGTATTCAATAAAAGTGCAGTAAATAAGTTCCTATATCTCCAATCTTTATTTGATATCTAACTGATCCATATATACAGCAACAATTAGAACAGTCAGATTCAAAAACCTTGTCAACAATTGGTGCTTGTTGCTCTCCAGAGGACTCCCTTTTTGCTCTAAGTTTCATTTCTTCGTTATTCTCCAAAGCCTGAGAAGAATTTACCGTAAGAATGAAAAACTAGATTCTACATCCTAGTTTTCTAGGTTACAAATAGGCAGAACCGAATATGTGAAAGTTATGTTATGTGCTTCTGATTTGACAGGAAATGAAAATAATTAGATAAGGGTAAGAATGGAAGAAGAAAGTAAACAAACAAAATGACAAGGAAGAAGAAGAAAAAAGTCTCCTTGACATGCAATCACATGTGTACACCATATCACCTTTTTGCCCACTAAACTCTTCACTGCCAGCTGACATTCTATGGGGCATTTCTATATAAAAACTTGGGCTACTTGTAGCCTATAGAAATCTGACAATTAGAAATCAAACTCAGCATTTCAGATGTAAGGCAGCTTTGTTATGTGAACAATTTCAGTCAGTGGACCAATCATCCATCTGTTTGAAACATAAATAATCCCCAAGGTCGTTCAAATTTTGATCTAACCTACATGATGATTGTTACCAAAAAAAGTTGCCAAAAATTCGAACAAAAAAAAGCATGAAAAAAACCTCAACAAACGCCAATTAATATTTGCACTATGAGTCACTTCATCTGAATAAAGGTGATCTTCAATTATAATTTTGAAACAGTCACTAGGTAGTGAAGCATTGCAACGAAATACCTGCTGTATACGAGTCCTTTTCTGAAAGATTTGTTCTTCATAAACAGCAACAGCTTGAATAAAATGTTCAACTCTATCCAGGAAAACCTGCGAATAACAAAATTCCGATTAGTATTATCATATGAGAGAACAAGGATCTCAATCTAATACAAAATCCTTGAATAGAAGCAGCAGCCAAATGTTATACTAGACTAGAAAATTTCATAAAGTATCAGGTACTTGTAGAAGATGCATCAAATACACTTGGAAAATTAAAGAAAATTATCAGACAGTCATAATTCTTTAGCTTATGAAAGGAGAATGTATATAGTTGTCTTGAAAGAATGTCCAATTAAAAAGATTGAGGACAATTATAATTATAATCAGACGGAGAAAGAATATTGATATCGATTGCTTACTGAGGCCAAGAGAGTGGATACCTCTGAAGAAAGGAAATGCCAGTTGTAGGCAGTAGGGAAGAAAAATTACCTCACCCGCTTCAGTAAGATAACCACCCATCAGAGAGAACTCCCTTCTGTACACGTGCATCAGTAAATTTATGGCACCCTGAAGAATTTTGCAATGAGAATGAATTAAATAGACCAAATGAACGGCTAGCAGAAATAAAAGTGAGTGTGGGAAGAAGCAGAAAATGAAAATAGCCATCAAGCAACATCAATATTCTTCTCAAAACTGTTATGCCAGATATAGAATAAGGAAGAGACACACGCTAAGAATAAGATGAGTAAGGTAGTGTTTTCTTCTGGTATTGGGCTCTCTAAAGCAATCACTAATACATACCTCCCTAATTTCCAATGTTGGCATGTGTGGGAGAAAGTCATTGCCAACAAAGAAACAAAGGAATACAAAGTCATCTACTATCCGTTCAAAGTTGACTGTAAAAGGAGGGTTTGGAATGTCCAAGTCATACTCCAGATATTCTCGTAGCACCCAGATATGGAGGAACTGTCCAAACAATGAATCATTTTAGATAGAACATGAAAATCACAGACAGAAACGAGGCAGACCTTAGTGGGGAACCTGATATTTCTTCTTATGAATGGGACTATCATCTACCAAGTTCCAATCTTCTGCATTGTTTCCTGGTTTACCACGACAATCAGCTGCAAGATGACCAACTTGGCCACAGAGAAAGCATTTCTCTTGTTGTCCAGGAAATGTGACCATCTAAACAGTACAGGTGAACGAAATGTGAGTAGAATAATGACATAAGGCAACGGCAATACTTAATGACACCTGAGCCACTAACCTCTCTTAATATTGAAAAGTGGATTTCGTGCGTTGCTAAAGACAGCATAATCAAATCTGCATCCTGATCATTAAAAAAAATTAATGGGCATACAGAATTGAATAAATAAAGACTAAAATAAAACAGAGAGATCAGCAAGATTAGAAATGAAAAGGAAGGGTTAAAACAGGAAAACTTCCTCACCAGACCATACAAGCAATGTCGTGTGTTTGGGTCAAAACCAGGGTGGTTACGTTGTAATCGTATGTAAGACATGATTTTGTGCTCTCCTTCACCAGGGACATTCGAATCAGAAAGAATAACCTTCAAAGAATCACCCAATGCAGCCCCATAAATAAATTTAGAGAGACAAAGTATCCTGAAACCCAAATGTATATGAACAAAAATACAGAAGCGATTACTCCATAGGCAAGGAATGATCCGCAGAAGGAACTAAGATCAAGGATGACATTAAGTTCACCTTTGTATACCGCCAACCCAGGTTGTGGTTGAGTCGACTTTGTAAATAGTATTGAAGTGCAACAGAGAGTACTGACATAAACTGAGTGCCAGGAGTTATGACATTTGAATCTGATGTTTCAGGTTTTTCTTTAGGAGTCAGGAGCTTCCCTCCTGCCTCAAATTCCTTTCTCAATCTTTCCTCCTCAGCTTCCTTCAACATCAGATGTGAGGACAAGTCACCGATTTCAACAACAAACAATAATTACTATAAAAGAAACCTTACCGCTTCGGCTGCATCTTTTGCAGCTCTAAAGCGCCGAGTTCGTTGTTGGTTTATTTTAGCTCTTGGTGCAACCCCATCTATAACATTAGAAAGACAGTACAGTCATTACCCTAATCAAGATATAACTGAGAATGAACTTGATAAGGAGCATACCAATCGCCAAATATAGAAGCTTTCTTGGTCTAACCAATGAAAAGAGATGGTCAATGTAATCAAATACTGATTTGAAGACATCATCATATGTTGCAGGTGCAGGCTGCAAAATCAAGAAGTAAGACGTGGAAATGGTAAACCAAACATGGAACCATATGTTGCATCCACTTCAAACATAGCCTTTCACAACAAACACTGCGTCCTCAACTAAACAAAGTGAAAAGAAAACTGTTTAATTATCAAAGGCTCCAAACGAGAACAATCAAACCAGGAAAAAAATACGAATAACTGCAAAATTCACAAATATCAATAAGCACACTTTCACCACAATTCCTCGTTATCAAACATTTCCAAAGTTCAACCATGAACCCCCTCTCAATGTTAAACCCAACTTAAACCTTAAAAATAACATTTTAAAAAAAGCTCAATAAGATCACCCAAAGCAGTACATTGCTTAGACGCGGTCAGCAGAAGATTAGCATATGAATACAATTACAAGTCCGTACCCTTCCTTCGGGATGAAAACAGGGATGGATGATCCCATTCATGTCGAGGTATAAGTTATCAAATTCAATTCCATTAGGGTTAGGCTTCGAAACATCGACTTTTATCGGCACGCCGTTGCAGTCCTCCGTCGGGTCCTCGACGACGTCGGCAATAGCCAGTGGATAGCGGTCGGCAAGCCACCTGTAGAACGCCGGCACACCCATAGCTTTGATTGGAGAGAGGGAGAGGGGGAGACAGAGACAGATCTGGACTGTGGAGACGGTTAGGGGTCTTGGGATCGAAGGTAGTTTGGAAGCGTGAAAAAATGTAACTTTGGTCCCGGATACTGATCTGGGTTTTCGAGAAATAGCCGCCAAATATATAAAATTTTGGAATAAATAATAATACACTATGCTTCAGTTCAGCTTAGCTTTTTGCTTACGGCCTAAGTAAAATGAAGCGCTTACATGTGAAAGTTTGCTTTAGAATGATTGATTTTTGTTATTATGTTTTAATGCATTGTTTCTTTACTTACCATTGAAATGAAATTTTGTTACTTTTAGTAAAGTATAGAATTAAAAAAATATTAGATTAATAATTATTTCAAACTATTAAGGAATATTTGCATATTTATATATCACATTTTGATAAGAAAATGTGAAATAAATCAATATTAGACGATATTTGATGTATAGATGCTAAAAAATTAACATACCCATCATGCAGCATCTCTCAATACCATTAATATGGAACTGTTTAACCATTCTTTAATAAAGGGCTTTACTCCTAATTGAAGTGATCCTATATGGATGGATTTGAAAATTGTCATTGTATTTGTTTACTGACCCTTAGGTCAAGAGATTAATGGTTTCAAAAGGCTTTGATTAAGGAATATTATATTTCTTTGTTTTGATGATGTAATCCCTTTCTTAAAAGAGCTTGAATTTTGATTGTTGATAAACTTGATTTTTTTTAACTTAAGAAATCTCGATAGATTTTTCAAAGTTTTCAATTATTATTTAATTTTTGTAGTATTCGAGATTCATGCATTACAGGTAGATTTAGAAATTCATTTCTTTCTTTAAAGATATTGACCTCTTCAGTTACAAGTAAGCCAAATTATCAGACTTATAAGCCAATCCTTGGCTCAAACTTCTAGTATCTTCTTTTGATGGAATGAAACTAATAGACTCAAATCAATCATGTCAAATTCTCTATTCTCTGTTCGAATTATGTTTTATTAAATCTCATTCATACATATAAATGCTTTTCATTTTGAAACCATGGGAGTCCAATTTGAAACAACATTATATGAGGGAAAAATATTCCAATAAGGATCTCCACTTTGAAGCCATGTCATGCGAAAACGCTCTCAACTCAACTAGTTATGATGGACATGCGGCAAAAAAAGTTCGTATAAGAGAAAGG
>JANKOE010000003.1:49531597-49547189 GCA_026284465.1 Erythroxylum citrifolium
TTAATGTCCAATCTTAATAGAACAATGACTAGGAACATTTAGGAATAATACATAAATGCAATATGAATCTCATAATTGTAATGTCATTATAATTTCATTTACAATATACAATTATCTCTTGAACTTTATCATATATATATCTAAACATGTACAAGATAAAAAATGCTTTTAAATAATTTGTCACGAAACTACAACTAAAGCGATTAACTGTAGGGTATAAAAACAATTTGATTACTTTACATTTTTGCAGAAATTTCTCATAAAACAAATAAAACTGAACAATACACACTAATTTAGACAATAAATGATAATATCCAACTTATAAATGTTAATAAAACTTATATAACATTCAAAAATAAATTATTGCCAAGATTCTGCAACAACTTTTCTAAGTGATTATCTTTCTCCAAGCAAGGTAAACCAGCTGATGAAACACGAGAGTTTAATTACCCATAAATGAAACCCAAAAGAGAACTTAACATACACATGGCATTAGGGACTATGTCTATGAAGCACAAAGCTTTATCTTCTTTAATTTTCATTCTCAAATGGCAAGTTCTAGTAAAGATGGGTTTGTAATTTTTTTTATTAATTCAAACAACAATATTTGGGAAAAAAAATCCCAAAACATTATCGTTTAGTCCTAGGAAGCATGTAATCAATTTTCTCAAAATTTTTTATGCTTCACTTGTCACGTAAGATGCACAATTGGTCAGGCAGCACACCAGAAAACTATAAAAATTACTAGATACAATTTTTAATGAATAATTGACAAAAAATAATTTAGAGTTTAAATTAAACATTTATGAAACGTTAAAATTATTTAAAACACCTTAAATTAAATTTAGATGAAAATATTAAAGTTTAACTTTTCCTTTTGCCATTTATCAAGCAATACATAAAAGAAAGGCTCTTATTAATTAGATATACCCATACTTAAAAGATGATTACATGAAGTTCTAATAACAAATCTAGTCAATATCATCGATAATTGGCTCTTTGGAAAAGACATACTGGGTATCCCCTTGCTAACGAAATTTATAATTATTTAATTTTTTTATTAATTCCTAGAGTGTTAATTACATCGAGAGCTTTTATAATTTATTGTTTATCAAAAATCATTCTGATATGCAGTTTACTTTGAAAATTTCGTATAATTAAATAATTTATTGATTTCAAAAAAATAATAATTTATTTTCAATATTGTATTGATCGTGTTTAAACAAAATTAATCAATCAAAAGTTATTTTTATATTATAATTCATTTTAACTAACAAAAGTTGTATTTTAATAGTTATTAAATTGTAATAAAAATTTCAATTAAACATAAATTATACGAGAAAATTTGATAAAAATGAAATTATAAATTCTATATATATATATATAAACATTTAGACAAGGAAATAACTAATTAACCAAGATAGTCAATTAAGACAATTATTTCCATATTTTTCATTTTGAATTATTGAAAGTGTTGACTCTTCTAGCAGCCAAAGGTCACATTAAGAGATGACGTTAGTAGATTGACCCGCGGCAAAGTTGTTAAGATGAACAAGTGCGGAAAAACAATCTACATTCAAAAGTAATCATAGCCCCACAACCAAGGAAAAAAGTTCAAAAGAGAAGAAGAAAAAGAAAAGTTGAAGCCAATGGCAAAAAAATGGAAAGGTCCTTGTCACTTGGGACAAGAAGATTAAATGATTAAAGTAAGTAGACGGGGTTTTCCGGCAAACGAAGTTGTTGATGTTGTTCTTGGTACTGTAGAAGCCTATATATTGAACAGATCAGCTTGTCAGAATAAAGACCCACGAAAGGTTTCGTAAGATATCCGCTAAGTTTCACCTTCTTGCTGTTGTCACTTGTTCTTTTCTCTCTAAAGAAATTTGTTAGCCGGCTAATGTAATTTATTGTTGTTCTTTAGCTGTCTATGCTCTTTACTTTTATTATCTTCCTTTGATGTGTTTTTGCTTCGAGAATTTTGATATAGAATCTGCATTGCTTCTGGGATTTTAAGGTTTGTGGATATTGTTCTGACGTGAACTTGGGGTTGTTTGAATTGGTTGATGGTTTTCTGTCATTGGTTTTGCAGTTTTTGTTTCATGATCTCTTTTGCGTTGACCCATAACAACTTGCCTTTTCTGCCTATCCCTAGTTAATGATGTTTTCGGTTGAACAGCCGGCAGAGATTAGCGAAATGGGTTTTAGTTGCTTGTTTCGATGTTTTACAGAAGCTGGTAGGTTTTTGGATGGAGTTCCAATAGTTATTGATTTTGATAAGAGTTTTTCATGTTTTTGCAGTTCATTCACTTTTCTTCGCGAAAATGGCAGAGGAGAAAACTGCGATTGCCAAAGATGTAACTGGAGTATGTTCTCTGTTTGTTTCTCTGTATACCCGCCTCTGTCTGTTTGTATCTTCTGCTCTCTGTATATAGTCGGTGATAGATGTGAAAACTCTATGGCTGACTTGTTTATCGGGTTTTACTTTTGATAGTTGATCGGGAAAACTCCACTGGTATATCTTAATCATGTTGTGGATGGTTGCGTGGCTCGTGTTGCAGCGAAGTTGGAGATGATGGAACCCTGCTCGAGTGTCAAGGATAGGTGCTTCCTTGATACGAGATCCTAATTCCTTATTGAGCGATATTATCATTCCATTCTATGTTGTTTTTATTACTATGTTTTGTTGTTGAGTTTGAGGCCAATAGTGCCCTTAGGCTGTACTTGGGCTCATAGGACCAGATTTGATGTGTAATGTTCTGTCAATTTTGCAATTTTGTGCTCATGTCATGGAAATTCAGCCTTTTGTGTTATGTTATTTCGATGCATTTTCAAATTTCTTCCTGGTGCATCTGACATGACAGTGCCTCTGAAATCTTTTATAGTTGGAACTTGGATTCCCTAACTGATTATGGAAAATTTTGCTTCTTTTCTTGTTTGTAGGATTGGATATAGTATGATAGCAGATGCAGAGGAGAAGGGCCTTATCAAGCCGGCCGAGGTAACTGAATCAATTTATCTGATTAACTTCATGATGGTGGCCTGGGGAACTTCTATGTAAATTTTGTCACATGTTTTCCGTTTATGTGAGTGGTATCCATTTTTTTTTATTTGGAGCACCATGGCATGTAGCTTTTTCAACATGATTTACTTTTGGTTCTAATGCTGCAGAGTGTCCTAATTGAGCCTACAAGTGGTAATACGGGTATTGGACTTGCATTTGTGGCAGCTGCAAAGGGCTACAGGCTTATCATTACAATGCCTGCTTCAATGAGTCTAGAGAGAAGGATGGTTCTCCGTGCTTTTGGTGCTGAGCTGGTTCTTACTGATCCTGCCAGAGGCATGAAAGGAGCTGTTCAGAAGGCAGAAGAAATACGTGCAAAAACACCCAATTCTTATATTCTGCAGCAATTTGAAAATCCTGCCAACCCAAAGGTATCTTCTTTTTACCCTTTGCATTTTATTGACTTCCACTTTGTTGAGTACTATGATCAGATTCTTATCCTATGGCTAGATACACTATGAGACCACTGGACCAGAGATCTGGAAAGGTTCAGGTGGAAAAGTTGATGCGCTTGTTTCTGGAATTGGAACTGGTGGTACAGTAACTGGTGCAGGGAGGTATCTCAAGGAGCAAAACCCTGATATAAAGGTTGCCTATTTGTAATTTGTGATTTAAAGCTGAGGTTATAATTATTGTTTGATGGCATGTTTTGTTTCTTATCTTTCTAGTTACCATTTATTTTGTTTTCAGCTATATGGTGTTGAACCAGTTGAAAGTGCAGTATTGTCGGGAGGAAAGCCTGGTGAGTTGTGATAACAATTTATTGATGAGATTTAGCAATCTCGTCTGTAACTTTCAAACAGACAGTAGTTACAGGCATTGGTTGCTAATCGATCAATTTTGTGTGTTTGATATGATGTCTAAGGTCCACATAAGATTCAAGGAATTGGTGCTGGCTTCATTCCTGGAGTTTTGGATGTCAATTTACTTGACGAGGTTGTTCAAGTAAGTATATTTCCTCTCAACTAAAATCATCAAGTCCAATAAATAAAATCATGACTTTCTTCGTTTGGGTTCTGTTCACAATTTTCTTATTAATACAGGTACCTTTTTCCAAAAGAACATAATTGGTTTATTTCAAATTTGCAGTTGATGGGATCATCTGAAATTTAATCCCAAAAAGGGAATTGATTCTCATTTTTCTTATATTATATCCATAATCGCTAAATGCCCATCTTATTTTCTTTTTGTGTTATCCTCTTATTATTTCAAAAACAAGTACAAGAGTTTTGGTTGCATGCATGAATTGAGTTCATTGCTTCTCATGAGAGCCAAAACTTATGTTGTTCACAAGTAGTGCTTAATCTATGCAGATATCAAGTGATGAATCAATTGAAACAGCTAAACAACTTGCGCTGAAAGAAGGGTTGATGGTAAATAGTCGCAAGTCTACAACTGTTTGATTTATTCCCCCAACAAGGATCATTGTCTACATTATTTCTGGGGGTAGCTAATTAGATCTTTTTTAATGTTATCATATGGATTCCAGGTAGGGATATCATCGGGTGCTGCTGCAGCTGCTGCAATTAAGATTGCGAAGAGGCCTGAAAATGCTGGAAAACTCATTGTTGTAAGTCAACTCGTTTTTCTAGCATATATCACAGCAGGAAATGTCTGTTCAGGATATCCATTAAGTTAGTATATGATAGAGCTAATATTTTTGTTGGAAATTTATGGACCAAATAAACTTCTCTAACTTCATTATCATTAGATAATGTGCCATATCTGAATACTGCTTGAAACCAACAGGTGGTGTTCCCCAGCTTTGGAGAACGTTATTTATCGTCTGTGCTATTTGAATCAGTGAAAAGGGAGGCAGACACTATGGTTTTTGAGCCTTGAGTACAGAATATGGATCACAACTCGGCTTGGGGCCTGGTTTGTGTGGATTGGAGGAAAAGGATGTGGATTGCCGTAGCAGGTTGGTTTCAGTTTTCAGGTTTCAGGTTTCAGGTTTCAGTGATCGTCTTTTCATATAGATGTATTTGCTACAAACAAACATGAGGTCGTTCTGTTCTTCTATCTGTGTGCTAAATGAAAAACCTGTGAGAGTTAGCCTCAGAAAAACTAAAAGTCCCATGTTTTTTAAGATCGAATAAACTTCCTTTTTAAAGTTATTTTCTTGAGATCCTTCAGGATTCAGTTGTGTGTGGCAATGTTATTGCTGTTGGGAGCATTGCCATTGGCTGTATTGCATATTCTCCATAAAGTTGGGATTCTGATTGGCCATGCTAGAAATGTGATTTAACAGATTTATTAGACTTAAAAAAATATTAAACTTATTTCACATTAGTACTAATGTGTTACATAATTAACTAAGATTTAATTTCATCCAATTTTTCCATCTATTTAGGATTTAATTTGAATGTTTAGAAAATACCAGATTCATTTTTAAGGTTCAACTTTGTATTTTAATAAAAAATTAAGTTCAATTTTGCAAATTTTGCTTATAAAAAAATGATAAATTAATAAATTAATAAGAAATTTTACAATTTTTATTATTAATAGTAAAGTTTACATCTATTTCTTTTCTTTTGATAGTATGATACGATTTTTGGAAGAAAATAAATTGTATGTGTTGACATATTTGATAGTAAATCGCATGGGTCATGGGTGTTAGTCGCACTCGGCTCATTAATTATGTTATTAGCTCTAGCTAGTTGTTAGCTCTTTTATTTATAAAAAAAAAATATACTATCTGATTTGGATTCTAAACTAATCAATATACTTATTACCTAACAAGGACGTACACCGAGATCACTCAACATTAGTAGGTAGGAAGAAGTTTTCTTAAAAGTCAATTCAATTACCAACCAAAAAAGAAAATAAGTGAAGAGGCTTTCATAATAAGTTTTATAAATTTTTAACGTAAGCATGTGACCATAATTTTAGTTGTTTGTGAAATCTTTGGATAATTCCTCCATATTAGGGATGGCAATGGGCCAATTTCACCAATTTTTACAAAATAATTTTCTTAAAATTAAAAAGTGTAAAATAACGTTTTTTAATTAAATTAAGGCGTGGGCTGACCAGGCCTAGACCTATCCGAGACTTAACTCTTATAAGCAAAACGTTATCATTTTATTTAGAAGAATTGAACCTCAAACTGGCCTGGGCCTAAACTTGACTTATTGAAAACACTTGAATTTAGGTCTATGGGTCAGTCCATTGTCATCCTTACTCTAGATTGCTCTCATTGTGATGTGAATAACATTTATTTATTGCAATAATAATAAAAATAAATAAATGATAATAAAGCAATAAATAAATAGTAATATAAATAAAGCAATAAATTAAAGCACGGATTGGTGTATTACCAACCACTTTTAATAATTGCAAAATAAACATTAAATATAAATGTTATTGTTAGTAGGCAGAGAAACGTTAATGTTAGTTAAAACATTATAATATTATTAGTGGCAAGGCTATACAAATTATATTACATATAACAATAAAGTAAAAGAGATTAAGGAATAAATTAACATTTTATTTTATAAAAATGTTTTTTAAGTAACAAAAGTTTTACAAAGAATTCGTGAAAAAGAAGGATTAGAGAAAGACAAAGGGAAGGAGTAGAAAGATATAGGCAAAAATTAGGTGAAACAACATAGAATTTACAGGCTTATTAAATTTCTCCATACTTAACTTTTGCTTGTCTTTAAGCAAACATCTCACTAATGCACAGAACAATTGAAAATCCTCCTCTAGTTCATTCTTTGTGATATTAAAAGTATATACACTACAAGATATGAATCCCATCAAGACTCAAGTAAACATAACATCTGGTAGTTGAGTTTCACAAGAAAATCCGAACAAAAATCGATAAAATAGTTTCATTAGACAATGAGATAAAAATATGGTAAATTTTTCTCAGAGATCTCACTCTAAACACTCAAGTATTTCATGATTCATTTGTTTCTCTTAGATTCTTCTTATTAAAAATGCACAACCATAGGCTTGCTGATATATCACTTATTCATCAAGCACACCTAAATTTAAAATCTGGTTTGTCGTTCATTAAAAACCTTTTTTATTAATTTAATTCTAATGTCATAACAACTCCTAAGGTTAGTTAAAGACATTGAAATTAAGATTGGGCTCATATGATAATTTTTTACGAAGTAAAAGGAGTCATAAGGCTTCGAGGGTCAGAGAAGAGATATTATGTCAGGTTAGCTATTTAAGTCCAAAACATTAATTCAAGGATGACATGTACCCTTTTCATACATGCACTTAGTAATCTTAAAACAACTCAAAGCAAGTTCTAAATATGTATTATTTCAATAGATTATTGTAATGTATTTGAAAGTTTTTTGTTTTCTAACCATATTTTCCCCTTGTTGAATTAATCCCTAGATTTTTTTAAAAATAATTATAAGATATTTGACATTGGAATCTTTGTTTGTTCTCTCTTTGATTGATGTTAATTATACCATCTGATATGTGTTTAATTGTTAATATATTTAATCATTTATACTTAGCGATTAATGATACGAAAATGCTTAAGATGCTCACTTTAATTCATATATGATTTTAGGTACAATTTAAAATTAAAGAAATTAAAGTGAATCGAAAGCACTACATTTGAGTCGTTTTCTGAAGATTAATTTTCACTTGTCTTTATAGAGCAAGAAGAAGAAAATTAAAAGACAACAAGAAGACAAGAAAAATCAAAATACAAAGAAGAAGAAGTAAAAGTGCTTACTGAAAAAATGAAGAAATAACAAGAGACCAAAACACATGTAGCAGTTGGATTAAAACAAAGACAAAACGACAGCAACACCGCCCAAAGTAGAAGGAAGCTAGCATTTAATGCTAGCATCGCTTGGCGTTAAACGCTAGCGTTGCATGCATTTAACGCATGGCTTTAAACGCTAGTGTTGAACGTGAAAGCTAGCATTAAACGGTAGCATTTAACACTACAAAAGGGTTGAAAAGAATTGAAAAAAAACAAATAGACAGTAGCTTAGGTTAGACAATGTAGAAGATACATAATAGAACAGTAGCGGTAATAGCGAGACAGAAAGGTGGTCTTTTGCTAGGTCAATTTTTGTAGGGGCGGAACCTTTTTCTTAGGAGACCTATGGAAGGTTAAGTTCCTGACGCCGGTTTGAAGGCAACGTTGACGACCAGGGTTAAGCATTTCTTTCATATTTTTGTTATTTCTTTCACTCATTAGAAATTAATTGTGTTATCTTATGTTAATTCATTTGAGTTTTATGTATGGATAATCAGATTTTTGTTATTATTCAGTTGTTTATGTGTGAACTCATTAGGTATTATGAAAGGATGATTTTAATGTGTTCATTGAATCGTTTAATTGCAAACTCATTGTTAGAATTTCGACATAATCCATAACTGTTATGTTGAAATTTATGTGTAGCGACCAATGATTCGTAATCATTAGGGATAACATGACCTAGGTATTATGAAAGGATGATTTTAATGCGTTCATTAAATCGTTTAATTGCAAATCCATTGCTAAATGATTCGTAATCATTAGGGATAACATGACTTAGGTATTATGAAAGGATGATTTAATACGTTCATTAAATCGTGTAATTGCAAACCCATTGCTAAAATTTTGACATAATCTGTAATTATTATGTTGAAATTCATGTATAGTGACTAATGATTCATAATCATTAGGGATGACATGACCTAGGTTAAATGACGCATCGTATGTAATTGTTGCCTTGATTAATCGATTTTCTTAATTCGTAATGCTACCGCCTAATTAAATCTAGAGATCATATCCTAGGTTATTCGGTGGTTAAGTTTAATTAATGATCATATTTTGATTAAATAAAACCTATAGGAAAACTCAGATTAATTATTAACTCATGATTAATAGTTGCTAGGAAAAGTTTGAGAACAAGAAATCCATGAAATATGTTTAATTAAGGTGTAGGCTGAGATTGAACTAAAGAACCGAATCCCTACCGGATCCCTATCAAATTCCTCACTTTTATCATTTTTTGCATGTTTTATTTAATTTGTTTTTATTAGTCTAGTTTCATTTTATTTTCTTATTTGAAAAAATCCAAAACTCCCCATAAACCTAAACATCGATTAATTTCATTTCATAAACTTTGCACATGCTTTTTGCTGGATCGACATAGACTCGCCACTACTATAGTAGCAGTCGAGTTTTTATTTTGATTAGCATTACGATGCATTGTCAATTTAATTGTTGATACATTTAATCATTTACTGTACACTTAGCGATTAATGATGCGAAAATGCTTAAAATACTCACTTTAATTTATATATGATTTTAGGTACAATTTAAAAGTAAAGAAATTAAAATGAATCGAAAGCACTACATTTGAGTCGTTTTCTGAAAATTAATTTTCACTTACCTTCATGGAACAAGAAGAAGGAAATTAAAAGACAAGAAGAAGACAAGAAAAATCAAAATAAAAATAAGAAGAATTAAAAGTGCTTGCTGGAAAAATGATGAAATAACAAGAGAGCAAAATGCATTTAGCAGATGGGAGTTGAGGATAAAACGACATACATGCCGGTGGATTAAAACAAAAACAAAATGACAGCAGCACAGCCTAAAGCAGAAGGAAGCTAGCATTTAATGTTAGCATCACTTGCGTTTAATGCATGACATTAAATGCTTGCGTTAAATGCCAACGCTAGCATTACGCTAGTGTTGCATGCGTTTAACGCATGGCTTTAAACGTTAGCGTCAAACGTGAAAGCTAGCGTTTATCACTGCAAAAGGGTTGAAAAGAATGAAAAAATAGAACAAATAGACAGTAGCTTAAGTTCGACAACGTAGAAGGGACAGAATAGAACAATAGTAGCAGCAGCGAGACAAAAAGGTGGTCTTTGCCTGGGCTAATTTTTGTAGGGGCTGAAGCTTTTTCTTAGGGACTCATGGAAGGCTAATTTTTTTCATATTTTTGTTATTTCTTTCACATATTAGAAATTGATTGTGTTATCTTATGTTAATTAATTTAGGTTTTGTGTATGGATAATCGGATTTTCATTATTGTTCGATTATTTGTATATGAACTCATTGGGTATTGAGAAATGATGATTTTAATGCGATCATTGAATCATTTAATTGCAAACCTATTACTAAAATTTCGACATAATTCGTAATTGTTATGTTAAAATTCATGTGTAGCGATTAAAGATTCGTAATCATTAAAGATAACATGATCTAGGTTAAATAACACATTATATGTGATTGTTGCCTTGATTAATCAGTTTTTCTAATTCGTAATGCCACTGCCTAATTAAATCTAGAGATCGTATCCTAGGTTATTCGATGTTAAGTTTAATTAACGATCATATCTTTGATTAAACAAAACTTAAGGAAAAACTCGGGTTAATTATTAACTCACGATTAATTGTTGCTAGGAGAGGTTTGAGAATAACAAATTCATGAAATATGCTTAATTATGATGTAGGTCGAGATTGAACCAAAGAACGAGGTCTCTACCAAATTCTCTGCTTTTATCATTTTTGCAAGTTTGTTTTAATTTATTTTTATTAGTCTAGTTTTATTTTATTTTCTTATTTGAAAAAACCAACCCCCCCCCCCATAAACCTAAATATCTATTAATTTCATTTCATAAACTTTGCCCACACTCTCTGTGGGATCGACCTAGACTCACCACTACTATAGTAGCAGTCTAGTTTTTATTTTGATAAGTGTTACGATGCGCTGTCAATTTTGGCGCTATTGCCGGAGAGTGTGGTGTTTAGTTTTGTTTGTGATTTTAATTAGTGTAGTGTACATATTTATTCGTAATTGGTTTCTTTTAAGTTATTTCGTAATCTTTTCATTTTTTGTTTTATTTTTGTGAAAAAATTAAAATTAACATGGAGGGGAGTAATTTTTTTTTAATTCATATTCTCAATCCTATAAAAATGTTTGGACTAATCAACCTAACTTTTGTTATGGTGGGATAATCAGCCGAATTACTTCCATGATAGTTTGCGGGACGCAAAGCAATTCCCGTATAGACCAGAAGTTTCCTATTATAACTTCGGTCCATCACTGGAAGAATTACTTGATGTTATGACTGTTAATAATTTGCAAATTCAACAGAATACTATGCAATTCCAGCAGAAGGAAAGGCAATTTTGGTCGAATACAAAGTGTCCAAGATTTGGAAAGACATCAAGACTCAGGTATATCCTTAGAAGAATTAGTTAATGTGTATGTTGCTCACACTTTGCAATTCCAGTAGGAAACAAGTTCTAGATTCTAGAACTTGACAAGCCAAGTGGATCAACTGATGGAAGCTATCAACCGCCTAGCATCACAAAATGAAGAGACATAACCATATCAACCTGAGGAGTACCTACAGAGTGAAGAGGAGCTTGAGAATCTTTAGTGTACCATTCAAGGAATTGAGTGTGAAGAAGAAGCTTAGATGGAGCTCGAAGCAAAAAAAAAATACATCTTTTAGCTCATAGGTAAGTATTGAGTCCATGGTTATGTTTTAGATTAACTCTTCACCTTTACATAACATACTGGAGGAATTAAATGATGAAAAAAAAGGTGAAGAGATGTTTGAAATATTTCTAGAGTGCATGGACTCAGTCGGGATTGAGAATCTGAGGATAGGAAAGACGTTGAATGAGGATGATAATCAACTAAGGCCTTATTCGGAAGAACCTCACATGGAGGAACCACATGTTCAACCTGAAGATCATAATTTTGTCACGTGAGGAGAAGAAGAAGTCAAGCCAGCGACCCTAAACCAAGGCTTTTCTTGGGAGACAACCCAAGGGAAGTAAATTTCCTTTCCTTTACATTTTCACATTTCTTTTCATATGCATGTGTGTTTCGTTGTTGGTTTATTGTTTCTTGTTATAAGTTTTCAATCAAAATGAAAGAAAGAATCAAACAAACAAAGAAACATTTACTCGTTTTCTATTGCTTCTAGGATTATTTAATCATGAGTAGAGAATGAATTTACTAGAGAATTTCATAGCAACTTTCGCAAGTACGTTTGCTCTTGTGATTAGTTGATGTGCATTATCTTTAGAAGAGTAGTGACTAGTGGTAGACAATGCCGGTGAGATTTTAAGCCTTATTATACTGAAATATCTATATAAGTCTCATTGTCTTTTGATAATTTGTGACTTTTATGACATGTACATCCTGATTTTGCATTGAATTTTTATTCGAGACCACATTTTTATAACATGCATTAACATGGATATAATTGGGCATTCTTTGTTTTTTATAAACTACATTCGCCAAATAACCTATCCTATTGACATGTTTTTTCCCTTAATAAACCCCATTAAGCTTTATATTTTTCTTTATGTGCTAACCACATTACAAGCTATTAGACTTACAAAAATGTCCTACCCAAACCATGAAGCTTGTGGAACATTTGTGATTATTGAGTTTGTGGATGTACACATTTTAAGTGTGGGGGTATCCATATGTGTGGGTTTGTTATGATGTTAGGATGTTTGTAATTGAAATTCCCATGTTATTGTGGTTTCTTTTAATGTTTAAAAAAGAAAAAGAAAAGAAAGGAAAATAAAGAAAGAAAAGAGAAAAGCACAAGAAATTAAAAGAAAAGAAAAAAGAAAAAGAAAACAATGAAAAAAATGTTTAAATAAATGTATCTAGGAGCAAGTGCATATGTGTTGAAAAGTAGTTTATGATTAATGCATTCTCTTAAAGTTGTGAAGAATGGGTTATTTGAGTATATTGGATATGAGGTACATGTTATCTTGGAAGGTTCACTTATTGGGCTTCAATGTATTGTTGGCACAAATTGTATGAGTAATCCCTTCGGTTTGGTTGTGCTTAATGTGGTTTATGTGTGAGTGCTGGAGTTTGAGCTGTGAAACTTGTTTTTGTATTCATTATAGTTAATGTACACAATTGTGAGTGAATATTGAGTTTTTGCACTTGATGGTATAATTAAATGTTGCATTTGTTTCACTAGCGTTGATGACTCTCATGCTACTTAACCCAAACATATCTTACCTTACCTTAGCTCACATTACAACCTTGAAAAGTCATTTGATCTATGATTTTACATGTGAATTATAGTGGTGGAGAAATGAAATGTTATGCAAAGTTATGGATTGTCATGATTATGAATCGTGTTGAGTGTACCTATAGATATATTTTACTTAAACAAATTTTCTAAGTTTATCATTAGATGCTCGATTTTCGCAGATGATGCTTGTTGATTGATTATGAATAGAAGCATTAAATGTTGAATTCTTGCTATGATTTTTAAAGTCATTCATCTTTGGTTATTATTATATAGTCTTGAAAAATATAGGAATTAAGTAAATGTTTCGGGTCTTTAAGCTTAATTTGGATGTTTGGCCCGAGGACAACCAAAAGCTAAATGTGAAGAAAATTGATATGTGTTTAATTCACTTTAATTCATATTTAATTTTAGGTACAATTTGGAAGTAAAGAATTAAAGTGAGTCGAAAGCACTACATTTAGGCCGTTTTTTTAAGATTAATTTTCATTTATTTTCATGTAGTAATAAGAAGAAAATTTAAAGATAAGAAGAAGACAAGAAAATTCAAAATACAAAGAAGAAGAATTAAAAGAACTTGATGGAAAAATGAAAAAAATAACAAGAGAGCAAAACGCACGTAGTAGCTGGGAGTTAAGGACAAACGACATGCATGTAGGTGGATTAAAACAAAGGTAAAATGACAACAACACAACCCAAAGCAGAAGGAAGCTAGCGTTAAACGCCAACACTAGCGTTTCATACGTTTAACGCATGGCTTTAAACGCTAGTATTGAACGTGAAAGCTAGCGTTCAACACTAGCGTTTAACGTTGCAAAAGGGTTTAAAAGAATTAAAAAACCAGATAGACAATAGCTTAGGTTAGACATCATAGAAGAGACAGAATATAATAGTAGTGACAATAGCGAGATAGAAAGGTGGTCTTCGGCCGGGGCAATTTTTGTAGGGGCTGAAGCTTGTTCTTGGGAGACCCATCGAAGGCTAAGTTTCCGGAGCTGATTCGGAAGCGACATCACGTTGACGACTTGGGTTAAGCATTTTTTTCATATTTTTTATTGTATTTTTCTTTTATTAGAAATTGATTGAATTATCTTATGTTAATTGATTTTAATTGTCTGTATGGACAATCGAATTTTCGTTATTGTTCGATTATTTGTCTATGAACTCATTGGGTATTGTAAAGGGATGATTTTAAGCGTTCATTGAATCGTTTAATTGCAAACTCATTGTTAGAATTTTAACATAATCTGTAATTGTTATGTTGAAATTCATGTGTAGTGACTAACAATTCATAATCATTAGAGATAACATGATTTAGGTTAAATGACGCATCGTATATGGTTGTTGTCTAGATTAATCAGTCTTCTTAATTCGTAATGCTACTGCCTAATTAAATCTAAAGGTCATATCTTAGGTTATTCGGTAGTTATGTTTAATTAATGATCGTATCTTGATTAAATAAAACCTACAGAAAAACTTAGGTTAATTATTAACCCACGATTAATAGCTGTTAGGAGAGGTTTGAGAATAAAAATTCATGACATGTGCTTGATTATGATATAGGCCGACATTGAACCAAAGAATCAGGTCCTTACCGAATTCTCCAGTTTTATCATTTTTTGCATGTTTTCTTTAATTTGTTTTTATTAATCTAGTTTCATTTTATTTTCTTATTTGAAAAATCCAAACACCCCCCTATAAACTTAAACACCGATTAATTTCATTTCATAAACTTTGCACACACTATCTGTGGGATCGACCTAAACTTATCACTGTTATAGTAGTAGTCTAGTTTTTATTTTCACTAGCGTTACAACATGCTGTTAATTTAATTATTAATACATTTAATCATTTACACTTAGCGATTAATAATACGAAAATGCTTAAGATAATTTAATTTTTCTAAATTATACCTAAAATCATATATGAATTAACTCAAATTTCAAGATAAAAGTTTATACAATATTAGAATTTTTTTGAAAGATTTGACGCATTTAAATTTTAAATTAAAGTGTTTTTTAAAGTAAAAATTGAATTTTAATTCAATATGATGCAATTAGAATACTCACGAGTTAGTTGAGGGAGAGGTGGGAACGACATTCACATGATCAGCCACCATTGAATAGAAACATAAAGCAATTCAGCAGGATCTGATCATTTAGGTGATGCTCTAATAAATAACTAAGCACGTAACGAAGCTATAAATCAACAATTGTTCACTCAAAACCATGTATCCACGGTTCTCTAGAATTTTGAAGACAAAGGATTGCTGGGGTGCGCCAACAATTTGTTCACTCAAAACCATGTATCCACGGTTCTCTAGAATTTTGAAGACCAAGGATTGGTGGGGTGCGCCAGGACCTTGCAGTAGTGTAAGGCATGGACGACGCACGAGGACTCCAGTAGCAAGCTACTGAAACGAGTCCTCCCCCTAGAAAAATAAATTTAATATCATGTGAGCCAATGGCCCACGTATCAGATATTAAACTGATAAGAACAGATACTACACTTGATCTTAGCCAAAAGGCCGAGAAAG
>JANKOE010000003.1:49617339-49635853 GCA_026284465.1 Erythroxylum citrifolium
TGTTCATGCCAACTGATGTAACTAGCATAGAACCACAGCCATCAATCACCTTTGAACCAGAAAGCAAGAATGGATTGTCCTCGACTGTGACCGCAATCGTGTTTCTCTCTCCAGTCACCACAAATTCCTCCACCTTTAGAGAAAAACCCTTCAACAGTAAACCATCTGCAGGTATTTGATCACCTACCTCCAAAAACACTACATCACCGACCACAACTTCAAAGACGGAAACTTTACGTAGTCTCCCATCTCTAAGAACCGGCACCTTGAAAACGTTTCTTTCATAAGAAAGCTTTTGCAATCGTTTTGAAAAAAAGAGCCTGCTTGTAGCAGAGAAGACAACTACAAGCAAGACAGCGACAACTTCGAATACACCTTCATACCAATCCTGCTTTAGTCCATGCCCGTAAATGTCAAATCCGAGGGAGATAAAAGCCCAGGCTAACACGATTATGGAAGTCATGCTCTTGAGTGCTTCAAGGACAAAGAAGAAGAAGTTCTTGGTGGGCAGTCTCTCATAATTATTGGAACCAAAGTACTGTTTCCTCTCCTTGAGATCGTTCTCATTGCCGGAGATGCCTTTCGATATGTCACTTTGAAGAGTTGCAGTAAGTTGATCAACTCCTCCTTCTCGGTTCAGGGACTCCAGGCTTTTGTCCTTGACCATGTCAGCTAGTGTTTTTGGATTAATATTGAAAGGCGGGATTTGGTTCTCATGTTGGGCAGCATCCCCGGGAACACTAGTACCAACTTGGTAGAGGGGCAGCATATGGATGAGAAGATAAGCGCTCAAAACCAAGAAACAGGAATTCTTTTTTATGGAAAGGATCTTAACCTAGATTCTGTGTAGGAGCCGAGGACAACACAAAAATGTCTGATGTAGGAAGATTTGTAATGGATCTAGGATATAAGAGGGAATTAAAATTGGCACAGGAGTATATAGAATTTCGATGTTCAGATATGTAGACCAAAAGTAGGGAACCAAAAATGAGTACAAGAGCTGTGTCACGAAGAAAGAAGAGAGAAAGAGAAGAATAGTGGTGAGGGTAGGTTAGATTGAATATGGCTGTCTTTAAAGAAGAAGAGACCAAGCTTCTCAGCAATGACAGGACGTAGTCACTTCCTTTGTTGGTGCATGCAGGTCTATGGTCCACCCATCTCATCTGGGTCTTAATTAGGAGAGGTTTTTGGGTGATCCAACTGCTTTTTCTTTTGTTTCATTCTTGTTGTTGTCATTTTTGACTTGTTTGCTACAATCATGTCTTTAGGTCATCCGTGTTACGAGAAAAACACAATGGTTTTCCTGTCAAAAAGGAAATTGGTCCTTATACTGCTTTTCGAAAAGAGCATGAAATTTACAACCCAAAGACTGACAAGCAAGGAAGATATAGGAATGGAAGCACACATTTACGTGTGCTTTGAAGAGAAATTCCTAATGATTAACGTATGTAGCAATTTCAATTTTAGTTTGATAGAAAGCATACATAATTACGTAATCATACGTATAAATACAATTACGTAAATTTTCAATTGGCTAAGTTACTAAGCAAAATTTTAAGTTAAGTTCCATTTTAAAGTACAAGTTTAAAATATATAATGATTGGATTAGTGTACCTACCATCTTAATTTTGGTTTTGATAATTAAAAGCATGCATGATTTAGTTAATTAACTATTGTACTTAATGTTTGTTTCCGAGATCTGATTATATACAATGCAAATTTTTACTGATTAGAAATTGATACTTAAACATCACTTTGGTTGACCTTGATTTTGTGTTAAAAAGAGGATTTCATTTGATGGAGGCTCACTAAAGAGTTTGGGGGTGATCAGTGACGGAGTCAGAAGTTTAAGATACGAGGGTCCAAATATTTAATTTTTTTAAAATTTGGGGGGCTCAGTGTATCAATGAACTCCAAATAATTCCGTCCTTATATATATATATATATTAAAAATAAAAATATTTAATTTTTTAATATTGGGAGGCCCAGTGCACCATGGGCCCTCACATAGCTCCGTCTATGGCGGTGATACATGACATTCCGGTTCAAGTCGCCTCTTCATACATGTTTTTAATTACAGAAAATATAAAGTATAACAATAAATTACTCCAAAACTCTCATAAAGGAATGCACCATGTCCATGTAACATGATCCACCAATCTATATATGGTCCATCCATCTCGTAGAAATTAAAATATCCTTCTGTGAACCCATGTTTCCCTTATTTTAGTACTCCTTTTGGTCGTTTATTAATGCAATGACTTGTTTGTTTCTAGAAGAAATTAAAGGTACCTGTTCCTAGCTAAAAGGATTAAAAAAGGCTCGTTGGTGGAGACTTCCAGGAGAATGAAAAAAGAAAAAAGTTGGAATATCTGTGCCAATATCAAAAGACATTTACAAAGGTATTATTAATTATTCTCAGTCTTCCCAATAAATCAAATTCAAATGGTAAAACATTTTTATTTTTCTGCTTCCTTTGCTTATTCTATTTCACCGAACTAGGGCAAGTGATACTTTCACCAACCAAAAAACTACTGAATACTTCTTCGTAGATTATTTACTTTCACATAAATAAAAAATATACATAATATTTATGTCTCATAAAGAAGAGAAAATAGTTGTAAATGTTTTCAAAGAGATACTTAAGCACTTTTTCTCATTAGTTAATCCATGATTAATATTAAAAATAATAAGATTTTTAAGATAGTATTCTATTTAAGCTTCAGTCTTGACAAGTAATTTATTATAATTTTAAAATATAAATATAAATTCAAGTAAAAATTATGAAATGAGTTTGAAGGTCAGATTGTAAGAATATGAAGTTTAATTATTTTTCTATAACTTAGAATAATAATTTTTTGCAAAATTATTTAGTGTTGGGATTTCAAATGTGAGTGAGAATCCCACATTGGAAATAGATAGAATTAGTGAGGGGCATATAAGTGGAAAGAATCCATAAACCTAATCTCTTAAGGTTTTGGGTTGGAATTTAGTATTAAAGCTCACAAGTATATTCCTCACTATGCTTATAATGAAGATCTCCCAAGCGAGTGGGCTCCTCTGTGTCAATAAGTGATATTAGAGCCATCATAAAGGAAGGTGGAAGCAGCTTTATGGTCAAGTTAACGTCATCAAATTACTCAATATAGAGGCCCATGATGGAAGACCTTCTGTATTGCAGGGATATCTTTGATCCTATTGATGTGGATAGAGGTGTGAAGGATGATGTTCCTTCAAAACCTGAAAATATATCAGACAAAGAATGGGAAAAAATGAAACATAAAACTTTGAGAGCTATAAGACAAAGGATTGATATCGGCATATTCAATCATGTGTCTCAAGAAACATATCCTTTTAAGCTCTGGAAGAAGCTAGAAGCTTTGTATGAAAGGAAGATTACTCACAACAAGGCTTTTCTGATTAGAGGCTTGTGAACTTGAAATTGAAGGCTAGAAAATCAGTGTTGGAGCATCTAAGTGATTTCCAGGACATAATCAATAAGTTGACTATAATGAAGATCATTCTTGATGATGAGCTCTAAGCTCTATTCCTATTGAATTCATTATCGGATAGCTAGGAAACACTAGTGGTGACGATTAACAACTCAACTTTTGAAGGTGTGCACTTTTTGGATGTAATCAAAGAGAATATATGTTTAATGAAGAAATCATAAGAAAGGATATTGAAGTTGACAACGTGCAGGCTTTTGTGACAGAAAACAAGGGGGAACAAGAGTAGGGGTCCCCCAATGATCGTGGCAGTTTAAAAGTCTAGAGCTGACAAAGAGTGAAGACATGCCATTATTGCGATAAGCCTGGACACATTAAGAGGTTCTACTATAAGTGGAAGAGGGATCAGAAAAACCAAGATCAGTAAAATGATGGTGATGATAATAGTACAACTGCAACTGCTTCTAGCACGAGTGATGAGGTGTTCTTATTAGTTTGTGCAACTAGTGAATGTTTACATGTCAGCAATATTGGTTCGGAATGGCTGATCGACATGGGAGCATCTTATCATTATGTTGCAAAGATGGAGTATTTCTCAAGCTATAAGAGCGAAGATTTTGGGAGTGTAAAGATGGGAAACCAAATTTCAGGAGAGATAATCGGTATGGATAATATCCTGGTTCAAACAAACGTTAGATGCTTTCTGATCTTGAGAGATGTATGTCACATCCCTCATTTAAGATCGAATCTGTTATCAACTAATGTGTTAGATCAAGAAGAATTTAAGCACTCATTTGGAGATAGGAAGTGGAAATTGTCTAGAGGCGCAATGATGGTAGCCCGAGGAGAGTTTTGTTGCTCATTATACAAGATATACTTAAAGGTGTGTCCTTCTTGAGTTTAGTAAATTTATTTCTCAGTTTGCCCATGGTTTTTTTCCCACTACATTGGAGGGTTTTTCTCGTTAAATCTTGATGTTTATTTCATCGTTTAGTTTCTTATTCTCGTATTATTTTGCTACTGCAATTTGAAGAGATAATTTTTGTTGTTGATATTCAGTTGACTTTTTAGAGAATCAAAATGATGGTGATGATAGGAGTACAATTGCAACAACTTCGAGCACGAATGATGAGTTGTCCCTAGTTTTGCAACTAGTGAACATTTTCAATGTTAGAAATGTTGGTTTTGAATGGTTGATTGACACGGGAGCAACTTATCATTGTGTTTCAAAGATGAAGTACTTTTTAAGCTACAAGAGCGGAGATTTTGGGAATGTAAAAATAGAAAACCAAAGCTCAGTCAAGATAGCCAGTATGGGTGATATTTGGGTTCAAACAAACATCGGATGCTTACTGACCTTGAGAGATGTACGACACATCCCTGATCTAAGGCTGAATCTGTTATCGGTAAATATATTAGATTAAGAAGGATTTAAGCACACTTTTGGGGATAGGAAGTGGAGATTGTCTAATGGCGTAGTGACAGTAGCCCGAGGAGAGTTTTGTTGCTCATTGTACAGAACATATTTAAAGGTGTGGGGTGATGGTTACACAGCCGATGAGGAAAATTTACTAAATCTGTGACATTGACGATTGGAACAAAAGAGTGAGAAGGGATTAAAGTTGTTGGTTGAAAAATCCTTATCTCAATTAAGAACTCACAACTGCTTAATCCTTCTAATCATTGTTTGGCTGAAAAGCAGCATAGAATCTCTTTTAAGAGAAGATTTGCAAGGAAGTTAAAGTTATTGAAGTTGATGCATTCAGATGTTTGTGGTCCTATTGAGGATAATGAACAGGGGAAGTAATGGGATACAACAGCTTATGAAACTGAAGGTCAACAAGGAAGAAAAGGTCTTCTAGAAGGTATCCAAGTTTTGAGCACTTACTGCTGAGGAGGAGCCTACCGGAGGATGTGCAAGAGGTTGCATTTTGTGAAGACGTCGATATCATTGGTTGAGGTTAGTGATAAACGAGCAACAATTAATGTTAAAAAAGATTCATAAAGATTTGAATGGTGTTGATATGCTGATTAAATTGGTTCTCGGAAACAAAGCACGAGCTTTATAGTAAACTTGCCAAGGTGAATCTCAAATAGATGATGGAGAATAACGTTTGAAGGGGGAGATTGTTGAGTGTCTAGCCCTATTTTAAGATCTTGGATGACGTGGTGGATAAGATTACAATAAATAGACATCAACTCTAGAAGATAAAGATCATGTGGGAGGATCATCTGAAGATAATGGAGCTCTTCGTGGATAGGGATGTATCAGTCCTAGTTAAATATAATCTCTTATCTTGTTAGTAGTGATATAAATAAATCTTATCAAATAAAGTCCTATTTAGATAGGGACGTTATCTTGTTGGATAATGTGATGTATTCTAATTAGGATAACATGTGATCTAGTTAGTTCAGTTCAATTAGGATTCTTAATTGTAAGCTAGAGGAGCCTATAAATAGCTTACTAAAGCCTTGCTCCATACATGAGGTAGAGAAGAGACAGTGAGGGTTGTCACAATGTTCAAAAGTGAAAAAAAGAGAGAGGGCAAAAAGGGTTAGATTCTTATCCTTGTTTGATTGTTTTTAGGATTAGTTTGAGGGCTTGTTGATTGTGATATCAACTTTGGTCTCAATCCTGAAATTTTGTAAGACAACTTGTTGTTTGGGGGGTGAGAGATCAACTTTTTCTATAAATCCTTACTAAGTTTAGTGGATTTATTTGTCGATTTGTCCCGTGATTTTTTCCCTTTACATTAGAGGGTTTTCCTCGTTAAATCTTGATGTTGGTTTTATTGTTTAGTTTCTTATTCTCATATTATTCTGCTACTGTAATTTGAAGAATTATTTCTTGTCATTAATATTCAGTTAACTTTTTAGAGAGTTATGTTATTTTTCTCCCACCAAGTAGTATCAGAATCGATGGTTTAGTAAGGGACGAGTATAGAGACAATAGTCGGATCCCATGGTTGCCTCTCATGTGAAAGAGCAAGGAGACTCCTAGTGGGCTCAGACCAGTGGAATACAAGGGTTTTTGGTGACACTATATACTTATGCCGCTAAGAAAAAGGCTTTCGTTCAAGGGAGAGTCTAAGCCCAATATGGAAGTTCATACTTAAGGGGAGATGGTTGGAATCTCAAGTGTGAGTGGGAATCTAATATTAAAAAGAGATAGAATTAGTGAGAGGCATATAAGTGGAAATGACCCACAAACCTAATGTTTTAAAATTTTGGGTTGGAGTGTGGTGTCAAGGCCCATAAGTATGTTCCCACTAAACTCATGATGAAGATCTCCCAAATAAGTGGGCTTCTTAGTATCAACATTTAGCAATTTAATTCACTCGGTGTAGACCCCGTAAAGCCCTTGGTACCATAAAAGGAAGGGAGCATCCATTTGTTTTCGTTGGAAAAGGAAATAATAAACAATAACCTAAAAGTAATCGAAATTAATAAACCATGTAATATGATCCACCAATTCAGTTCATATACATAGTCCGTCTATTTTGTGACAATGATAAGATGCTTGGATGAACCCTTGTTTTCCTTTCTTTTGCCACCCACTCAAAACTCTTAAGTTAATTGATCTCTTATCTTATATTACTAAAGGTGATTTTGATGATTAGTTGTAGTCCTTCTTCTTTACTCACTTGCTACACAATTCTAATTTTCTTTTGTTTGAAATTTTTTTCATTTTCTTTTCTTTTAGTAACTTACTTTCTCCATCTAAAAAGCTGCCAACCGATAATGACTATCATAATTTATAACGTAATTGTCACTTTTTAAAGTTCATGCTATAATTGAAAATTTGAGAAAAATTTAGATTTTTTTTAATTAACTCATTGTATTAACTTGTACCAACCTAAAACAAGAGCTCACCGATGATTGATATGCAAAAGATAATTCTTAAAATATCCGCAGTAATATCAATATCAAAACATATTTAAAAGGTGGAATAATCTTAATCTCTGTAATGAATGAAATTCTAAGAATTCAATAAATCCAATGAGAAAGAGACGTATTTTTTTTAATTTTGTTTGAACCATCATTAATTAATCCACGTATATTGTTTAATGACAAACCAAGATTAAGATTTTTGGAATCTATTTCATTCAAGCTTCCGTGATGACCATAAGCACGCGTAATGTGGAGTGTTGACGTGATTCATTCCACAAAACAGGGTTCGTAAAAATAGGAGCTAACTATTCATTGATGTTTTTCATTCGAATTGTTTTTATTTTCAGATCATGGGAGCAAAATAACCCTAAAGAAATATGCAATTTGGAGTTTGATTAGTTGAACTCAACGAAGAACCGTGTCAGTGTGAATTCACATGTTGATAGAACGTTCTGAAAAAGATGGAAACAGAAATGGAATCTTATTGTGCTGTTTTAGATAAAGAAAAGATTGCATGTGAGCACAGCAATCTTAAGATTTCTTAGACAAGATTGAGGTCACCAACTGATTATAATAATAATTAAAGTTGAAATATGAATAACACTTTAATTATCGTTCAACCATCGGTCCCCAGTCCTCCATCATACTCATTTTCTCAATATCTCCTTCGTTGAACATGGACCCGTGTGAAAACTAGCTAGGCAGCAAATTGGAAAAGTCGTCTGGATAATAAACTGTTTTAGAATGTAGAAGTAAATGATTTCAGTCGCTTTCCCACTTAATTGCTCGCAAATTCCATGGTGGTGTGTGTTTTTTTCAATTCCCTTCAACTACTAAAGCTAGTAACTCTTTCTACCGTTTGTCTTTTCCAAAGACTTGTTGCTTTATCATAAGTAGTCTTCCTTTCTAGAATGGGAGCTACTAATTAAATTAACAAGCTCTGTACATTAGTGCTCTTTTAGTTGAGGGGAGTCGTATGATCTCCCTATGAAATTTCTAGGGTTGGGCTATGATATGTAGAAGAATTGACTCGTTTCTTGAGATGTTACGTACAATAATTTATAATGTAATTGCTAATATAAAAGAAAGTGAGTTCGTGTTAATTGATTATTTATCATAATTTTAAAATAAAATTATAGAGATGAGTTTAAAAATCATATTGTTAGAATATAGAGTTAAACTAAAAACTATGAGTATTTAGCAGCTCAATTCCCTGAGCCTTTGTTTGGATCCTTAATTGCACAAGGGAAAAGAAATGAAATATTGAAAGGAAAAGAGGAGAAAAGAATGAAAGATAAATGTGACTGCCTTTCTCTTGATTGTTTTCCTAATTTATCAAATGAGGGAATTGAATGGAAGAGAATTTTGTAAGACCTTTATGCCCTTGATTATAGAACTTGTTTATCTTTACTTGTTAGATTTAATAAGGATACAATAGTAATTTACTTATATTAGACTTATCTTGTCTTGAATTTCTCCCATTTCTTATCAATTTGGTGAGAAATACATTTGGTCAAAATTTCTCTTCTATTCCTCTCTATTCTCTCCCTTTCCTTTTGTTTCTTTTTGTCCAAATAATGGAAATCAAGATAAATGTAATTCCCTTCTTTTCTTTTCTCTTGCTTTTCTTCTATTCAATCAAAGGCTTAAGTTGCTTTGATTATTGATTTTTTTTAATAAAAAAAGTATAGAGGTGAGGGCCGTGAGGTGTGGTGTGACGCGTAGATGTGAATGAATAATAGCCAGAAAACCACTGAAAAATATCTGTACAAATGCCCATTTTGTTAAGAAATTTGTTTATGTTCCTTTCAATATGACAACATACTTGATTTCATGTTTTTTAAAGATGCATGTAGATTGATTATTCTTTTTAATAACAGAATATGCTGTATAATCAGTTACTTATATGTATAGCGCAAGACTCCCCTTTTTACGATGGTCGAAAAAAGATCATAAATTTATGCAACTTTTTTTTTATATTTTTTATAAAGAGATTGATCTATGATTTGAACACGTGACCTTATTTATATACATAATAATTGGTCTTAATTTTATTAGGTTTTTACACAAATACTTAACTAGATGATTTATGCCCATTAACCTAAAATTTTATTATATCATTTTTAATCTTAGATAAAGTTTTATAATTATTAATATATATGTGTATTAAAAGATGCCATCGTAATAGGAAAAGATGGATCACTCATCATTTTGGCGTGAAAATAGATGTTATGAATGCTACCGGGCGAGCCCTTTGCGAACTGCTATTCTTTTAACCTTTGACCGTGGACCAGGAAAGACTTCGTCCATACGTCTGCTGCCATTGAGAGCCCCGCCCAATTTACGCACAAATCAACTCAAATACAATAGTTTTGTTTAATTAAACGACAGCGCGTATTATGGATAATTTTAATTTCCTTATCTGTAAATAGAGAATAGAAAAGGATGTGTCACCGCTACGAAGGCCCATGTATTAATTGTCTTTTTTTAAGAAAAAATGTGACCAAGCCTTTTCCGTCAGTTATAAATAGCACTCATTCCCATCCCAATGCCGTTACTCCAACCAGCTATCACTAAACTTTCTGATCATCTATTGTCAACTTCTTCTTCATCACCACCATGGCCGAAGAGAACAAGCACCACCACCACTTCTTCCACCATCACAAAGACGACCAGGATAAGCCCATTGACTCCGAAACTACTAAATATTCCTCTGAGACCACTGGTTACTCTGAGACCAACAAGTATTCTTCTGGGGACACTGGTTATCCTGATACCACCGGTGGCCGATACTCCTCCGAGACTACTGCCTACTCTGATACCGCAGGCCGGTACTCCTCTGAGACTACTGGGTATTCTGATCCCAGTAGATACTCTGAAAGCGAAACTAACAAGTACACTGATACCACTGGGTACTCTGATACCGCTAAATACTCGGAGTCAGAGACCAACAAGTACTCTGGAGGCACTGCTGCTTATGCAACTGAGGGTAGACCTACTGAGCCTGAGGTTGATTACAGGAAGGAGGAGAAGCATCACAAGCACCTTGAGCACCTCGGCGAACTCGGGGCTGCGGCTGCTGGCGCTTATGCCTTGGTAATACCTCTCTTTCTCCTATATTAATACTCTGTTTATACTAATTGTTGTATGCAAGATTAGTACTCATCATCACTCCTATTTACTTGGCATACCAAGTGTTCCTTTTCGTTTCTAACCGTGTTAAGTTTCATTTCAGCATGAGAAGCACAAGGCAGAGAAGGATCCGGAACACGCACACAAGCACAAGACGGAGGAGGAGATCGCGGCAGCCCTGGCAGTTGGAGCTGGAGGATACGCTTTTCACGAGCACCATGAGAAGAAAGAGGCCAGGGAAGAGGATGAGGAGGCTCATGGAAAGAAGAAGCACCATTTGTTTGGATGAGGAGGAGGCACATGGAAAGAAGAAGCACCATTTATTTTAAGTTTTTAATCATATTATGTACTTTGCGTATGTATGTATATGTTGGGCGTCATGGTCATGGGGTGGCGCCACTGTGCTTTAAGCTTGTGATGGAGTGTATTTTTCTAAAAGCTTTCCCTTCTGTCCACGTTGAACCTCTCTCTCACTCCCGCTCTGCGCGTGATCTTTGAGAGGTTCTTTGCTTTGTTATGTATAATAAATGCTTCTGGTTTCTGTGAATTTTATACATTCTTAACCACTAACTATCCACTTTACGTATATACGTGTACAGCAGAAACATATTAAGAATTAAATAAATGGAAAAATACATATTTTATAACATAGATATAACCTTTATCCCAAGGATATGTTTGAATTTGGGTAGGGGATGGAAGGGAATGGAATGGAATGGTCCAAATGACTCAGGCCATTATTTGAGAGTCTATTTTGAAACAGGATAGAATGACAATTAACGGCTTTGGAAGCCATCCTTTGCCATCCAAAATCTAATATTTTGTGACCTCTCAAATTGGGGTGTCAGGGATGGAGTGGCATGGCTTGCCTTTCAAACTCTAATTTAATGACAAAAATACCCTCAAAAATTTAATGAAATTACAACCCAGTCCAGTAAATACCTACGCGGCTACATGTTACTACGTCCATTGTGTTTCTCCTTCAACTGGCTTCTTCGATTGACATATTTTCCTCCACATTTTTCATGCATGAGACCATCTTTAATTTAGGCTTCAAACTTATCTGTTCACAAATCTATGCAAAATTCTCTGTATGAATAAATGCCTAACGAAGAGTACAGTGTGACGAGGGTTAATGAAAAAGAACAAAAAAGTTGTTTGCTTATCTAGAAAAATGACAAAACTATATTTTAGGCATCATATAATTTGAAATACTTTGGGGTTACTAAAATAGTTTCATGACAATTATGCATATTTTATTACAAGGGTAATTTTGAAAAAAAAAATATTACAAGTCATTTCATTCTATTCATTTTTAGTATCACTTCTAAACAATATTCAAAAGAGTCCCTCTCTTATTTTATTTAAACTTCCAAACAATGAAGTGACTCATTTCATTCCATTTCATTACGTTCCATTAATTACCATTCTATTCCATTCCATCCTAAACTTCCAAACATACCTTAAAACAATTCAAACATGTTAATATAGTCATTCTGAAGTGGTACGACTTATTTGTCTTCATAAGTATGGCTTTGGACTTCCGACATCACATTGTCCATCATTAACTACACCAAGCTGTCTCTGCATATGCATTGTAAGACTGACGTTGTTAATTAACTGTAACCACTCGTTGGCTGCCCTGCCCATGCCATACATCATTTTCTTTCCAATTAGCCCTTTCAAAAGATGGATGTCATTGTTTAATTATATATAATCATAATTTAATTAGAAGCCCCGGGCAATCCATATGAATGTTAGTTTTGAATGGTCTTTTTCTTTCTTCCTAAGGAACGTTTGTTGAAGATGTGGGAGCTAGCCAAAATATTAACCGTATCTTCGATACAGTTGTAGTATATTTAATTCCGAATTTTATATTTCATATAATTATTTCTCGTGGTAGAGTTGCATACCTACGTGTTCATTGATTGACTATGTACATTTTTTGTATGATCTCGAAAGTCTAAGTCTACCACCCAATAAGGATCTGGCACGAACCAAACGAGGTCGATACTGGTGCGGTGCATATGCTTTGTGGGAATGCTTGGTGTAGGGTCGGTGGGTGTGTCTAGCAACACCCAAACGAAGTCGATACTGGTGCAGTGCCTATGCTTTGTGGGAATGCTTGATGTAGGGTCGGTGGGTGTGTCTAGCAACGTTCCACGAGTAACTTGAAACTATCTTATCATATATCCACAAGACCAACTAGAGATCTTCATTCACATGTATTACCTAAATTTGCATATTCCGTCAACTAAGATTCGAATATGCCAACTCCAACTCTGCCTCAAATAGTAACTTCCGTTCCAGCAACATTGAGTAGGTTTAGGTTAGAGACACGTGTCTTGTCGTGCTGCTAATCGTGTTATGACTTTTGAAGTTAATTCTTAAATTCCACTGTTGCCTTATTGGATAGGATTATCTCCTCATTTATCAAAATATTTTATACATATATGACGTAAGAATAATATAAAAGACCTTAGTGACATTCAATATTATATTATATAGTTTCAATTAAGTAAATAATAAATTAGATGAAACTCAAGGGATGTGGTTGAGTGGTAAGAGACTTATCCACCTTTAATCAAAAGTCAGGGGTTCAATATTTGACTTTAGGTATGGAGTAACTTTAAATCCTTGAGCCAGCTGTCTCATCTTGTGAGGTGTCTTCCCATCAGCGAGAGGATTAGTCACTAGATCTGTCGGTAGATAGATTTAACTAATAATCATTTTTTCTGTACTTCTCTTTCTCCAAAGATATATATCTTTAATAATATTTTAAAAACTGAACCAGCTAAATTTACAAGGAAGTATTAGAATATCATAAAATCGTCTAAAATATGAATAAAATTAAAGAATTAAAAATATAATTCAAAGAGATTGTATTTATCAACCGAAAAATTTGAATTTAATTGAAAAATATAGTTAAAAGAAATTAATTGATTTATTTGTGTATATAAAAACTTATTAATTTATCAAAATTGACTGATTAATTAATTTAGTCAATTGTTTACAATAAAAATTATAAAATTAAATTGAACTAAAAAATTAAAAATTAAACTAAAAAGTTAAAAAATTAAAAAATTTTATGAAACTAAACTGAAAAATTGGATGGTTGAAAAAATTTTATGATTACACAGACCAAAATCAGTTTGACTTATTTACCGATTGATTGTTAGTCTTAGTGTGTCATAAACAACAAATTGTTTTATAACATTTCTGTTACCTATTTGAAACTACCAGTTGCCTTTGAAATCCCCACCCTCTTGGCCTATAAATGGTGCCGTAAGTTAACATCTGTTGGACACGCACATACACCTTTCCCAGTTGCTTTGTTCAGTTCTCTTATATCATCAGACCAATGGCAGAAGAGAAGCACCACCACCACCTCTTCCATCACAAGAAGGAAGGCGAGGAGCCTAGCGGTGAAGTTGACTACAGGAAGGAGGAGAAGCACCACAAACATCTCGAGCATCTTGGCGAGATGGGCGCTGTCGCTGCTGGTGCTTATGCTTTGGTAATTTACTAGTCATCAATCTATCTTTCATGCTTTTATCATCCATTAATTATGATTATCTTCCCTTTTTCTATACTTGATCTCGATAAAATTTTTATGGACCCATCATTCAAGTTGAAGTTAAGTTGTTAACAGGCGAAACATCCCTTGATCTAAACAATAGATACTAGATATGTACAAATGTTTAAACAAATTATAATTTTCTCGATCGTCAGCACGAGAAGCATGCGGCGAAGAAGGACCCTGAGCATGCCCACAAGCACAAGGTAGAGGAGGAGGTTGCTGCCGCGATGGCGGTCGGAGCGGGTGGGTACGCATTCCACGAGCACCATGAGAAGAAAGAAGCCAAGAAAGAGGATGACGAGGCTCATGGAAAGAAGCACCACCATCTCTTCTAGTTTTTCAAGCTATTATTGTGATTATAAGTTTGTATTTCTGTTTCAGCCAGTGACTACGTATGAACTCCGGGGTTTTGAGTGAAGCTTTCAGCCTGTTCTTACTCAGGCAGTGGTTGTTGTTAATTATCTCTTGTGTGGATCTTCTTGTTAAGTAATAATAATCCAACCTGTTTGATGGTTGGTTACTACTATTTTTTTCAATTTCCACCAAAATTACAAGAATTGTACTAAAATATAAACAAATTACAAAAGGGTACCCAAAGTTAATAAAATTGCATCCTCTATTATGGGATTACGTGTCTTCATATTATTGGGCCACCTACTTATACAAGAAATTAAATGCTTTGACAAGGGAACTTTCCTTGTGATTATCATAATCTCTTACAATTCAAACCCTTTCCTTTTATTGTGAAACTGGCTAGTTGTCCAGAGATTCTATGGCTGATGTCCAATCACACCATCACCAGTTGAACCATTCCTGGATCCACGTGACATTATTTTCATACTCTTTAATCATAAAGATTAGTTTTATATAGTTAACCAAGGTATGGTTGATTGACCAAGGTATGGTTACTGATGCTATTAGACAAAAATGGAAATAGTGGGAGAGATTGAAACAAAAGATACTAATAATTATGCACCCCCTTAAGATGTGAATTGGATGTCGCACTCAGTATGCCATTGTTGTCTCCTTATCGTTTCTATGAATTTTTAATAACCTTTGAGTGCTTAGAGCTGGAAGGTGCTTAATGACTTCAATAACTTAAGAATGCTCTTATAGCAGTATAAAGATGGCATGTATCGATTTACCTGCAATTACAAATTTAATGACAGAAAAGGCCCAAACTGCAGCCAAATCAGAGATGACATAGACGAGTTATTAATTGTTTCATTATTTTTGTTGTATTAATGATACCATGCACTGGATTCTACTCATGGTTATGGTCCTTGGCAACGAGTTTAGTAGAAGCAGGAGATGGTACTGTTGGTGTTGGTGGTGGAGAGTTTTCAGATGCGACGCAATAACCTTCAAGAATGTTGCCCTCCTCCGTAGTAAACCCCAGAGTATCAATCATACCGGGCCAGCACAGCTGCGAAATGGTGCGAATGGCATGGCAGCAACTGTCGCCGATGTAGGTCTCGCCATTGAGAAAGAAAAGAATAATCTCACCAGTGCAAGCTTGAAGTTGGATCAATGACTCCCAACAAGTTGGCGATTCGTCGTCTAGTTTCAGTCTTGCCACCAGGCTGGAGCTCAGTCCTAGAGCCGGTCGTGCATTAGCCATGGAGTCTATGGTTGATGCACAAAGAACAATGAGAAATAACATGTTGATAGTAGAGGAAGCCATCTTATCTTTTAGCCTTTTCTTTTGATATATGTGCAAAAGGTGAAAGAGAGATGAGAGTAGTGCAGGGTTTAAGAGAGCCAAGGGTTTATGTAGGGGTTGGTTAGTGACGTTACATGTATATAATTGATGGTGGAATACAAGAAGGCTAACTGAAGATAACATGTTGATCACTGAAAAGCCAGGATGTTATCTACGTGTTTCGTCTTCACTACCTGACTGTTTCTTTTATGGAACATGAAGATATTAAATTGTAATTATTGGTGAAAACTGAAAGGAGTTTTAGTTGGTGCAAAAGCAGAAGCCAATGACTCAATGAGAATGTGTAAAAATCTCCATGATTGCCCAATTGCTCTCTTCAGAAGTCGGTTAGTTCAGATGCAGCTCAACCTGCTCTCAAGCTTTTTGGAGGCTTTTATAAATGGGCTTGGGTCTGTCAATTCAGCTGCTGGCTGACCTAAGCCCCTACACAGTGCAATGACCACTACAGGACAACAGCAATATTCAAATGTACACACCAGGGCTTGGGCTAAGATAAAACTTTCCTCCTCAAAGTTAGAGTATTGGAACTCCCGTCCAAAAAAGCTTGAAATGGTTTCTGCATCGGATGGAGTGTGGTAATGATGTGTGGGTACTAACGTTCTGTATGCACTTTGTACCAAAAAAACAAAAAAACGTTCTCTATGCACTGAACTGAAGTGATTGCTTTTTAGGGAGCTACTTAAATGAATGGCTTAGATCCTCTAACACAAGCTAAGCCAGAATACTTAGACCAAAAAATTTGAGAGCTACTTTTTAGGAAGCTGATCCTCTGTCTCTAATTATCCGAACCCTGTACCCCAATGAACGGGGACAGAGGATCTCATGGGTGCTTTTTAGCACTCGAGAAAAGTGAGAAGAATGTAATTGAAGATTTGGCACTGACTCTTGAGTTGCCATAATTGCATCCACTTTTTGCTTTTCCCAAATCACCACGACAATCATGTACTTGATTACATCATTACTTAGTCTTACTTTCTTAGTATTTCCGTTAACACCTTGTGGCTGTAGTTTAGTGGTAAGAATTCCACGTTGTGGCCGTGGAGACCTGGGCTCGAATCCCAGCAGCCACAAAACCCTTTTGTTTTTCCAAACCATTTGCTCAATGAACGTGCATATAATGTTTATTAGGTTGCCACCAAACCAATTGGCTGACCCAGATTTACTTTTGTCAAAAAGTATAAATTTTGTTTAAATGTCTAGTAATATTCATATTTTGAGTAAACATTCTATGTAATTTTTTTATTAAAGAAAAATTACCAGAGCAAATTATAAAACAAGTTTCAAGAAATAGATTCTCGACATATCTTCAAATAAAATACGTTGGCATATGATAATTACAATATCAAAATAAGTTATACTAACAACAAAACGTTGAACTTGAGTGAACATATCTATTGTTCTATTTCATTTTAACCCGCAATTGGGGTTCGTTAGAGCCACCCAACCCTTTTAGGACATTCTGCCTCGTTCACTGCAAACTCTGATAACAGTCGTATTGTCAAGTTCGAACAGATCATAGAACACTTGGCAAGTTTTCAAATTTGGAAAAATCCAAAGTCCAAAACAAAAGCCATCGCTCCAGAAATGGAGTGACGTCGACTAAAAGACACCGACGTGTAAAGTGACATGGCCACGGTCGCTTTCTACCGACGGAATCTGGACCCCATGCAGCTTGACAGAGAGCAATGCTTTTTTTCTCATACACACACGTGCCGTGCTAAGTGCTAACCCATTATTTCTTCTTTAGGGACAATGATATGAAGCGTTAAAAATAAGATTTGAGCATCCAAAGCTATTGGAAAAGGGATGAGAATGGCTTTCAGGGTCATGCCTCCTAATTAGTGATTCTGAAACTTAAAGAAATGTTGCAACAATAATTGCTCTTGGGAGAAAAGTTGCAAGAAAGCGCTTTCGTCAACAACTAACGTATCTAATATGATTAACACTTTGGTTTTCCAATTGATTTGACAAGTTTTTAGTTTTATTAGTAGGAGAAAGGATCTGAAGAGTAAGAAGTAAGGATAGCAGTGACCAGAGTTTAAACCATTGTAATGGCTTGGAAGTGCAGAAATGTAAGTGCCAATGCCACAAGCTGTCATGATGAAAAAGGTCCAAGAACAATCAAGCTAACTTTGACCTTTTCAGCTTGCTACAAGAGGGAATTCTCGACTGTTTAACCTGGTACTGTAGGAGAAACCATGCCAAGGACACAAAATAACTGGTCCAAACTCTCAAATAAAACAGAAAAAGAATGGGACATAATGTACAGTGCAAGCCGAGGTTGAGTTGCACAAAAGAAACCCAGCACAACATTCAAACATTCCCCACCTTCCCATTCATCCTGCCTCTTCTTCTTCTTCTTCTTCTGCACGACAATTATTGTTTCTATCTTTTCAACATTCCTTTTATTCCAAGTGTTTGCCTGCAAGAAGCATCATAGTCATATGGAAAAGCACAATTGTAAAGTGATTTGAGTATTTGGAAAAAGTTCCTAGGTTAATTATATTAGACATTTTCTTTTAGAGTACGTTGGGGAGTTTAGGATGGAATGGAATGGCAATTAATGGAACGGAATGGAATGAAGTGGAATGGAATGGAATAAAATGAGTCACTCCATTGTTTAGAAGTTTAAATAAAATAAGAGAGGGATTTCTTTGACCACTGTTTGGAAGTGATACTAAAAATGAATGGAATGGAATGACTTGTAATATTTTTTTTCCAAAATTACCCTTGTAATAA
>JANKOE010000003.1:49733181-49745950 GCA_026284465.1 Erythroxylum citrifolium
TTTAAACCAAACCTCTTAGCTCATATGCACCATATTTTTGGGTTCTAATCCTTCGTAGGAGGGCGGGATGTTACAGTTGATGCAAGCTGATCTCCATCATTCCCTCCCTCCTAAAAAATATTTATCCTTGAATCACCTATCAAATAAAGATAAGTCGGTAATATTAAAAGTAGCGTTAACATTGCTATAGTGACTTGGTAAATTGAGCTTGTAGGTGTTGTTATTAATTTACTCCTGCACATTGAAAGGTCCATTCCTTTAGGTTGCAATTTTGATATCCTTTAGGCAACAAATCTTTCTATATGTATATGAACTCAAAATCAATCTCCAAGTTTAAAGGTAACTTTCACTCACCCCATGTTGGCTTGCCTTGCATATTGCTCATTCTTTTTCTCTATATTAGCTAGAATCATGGCTTGTAAATCCTTCACAAAATCTTCCTTTTTCTTTCCATCAAAATTACCACATTCATTCGTAGGTAAAGGTAAAACATCTAAAGGGGTTAAAGGATTAAAACCATACACAATTTTAAAAGGTGAATAAAACTTAGTAGAAATCACACCCCTATTATACACAAACTTAACATATGGTAAACACTTCCCCGTTGTTTCAAGTTTGTTTGAATGATGGACGTAGCAATGTAGTAAGGGTCCTATTAATTACCTTAGTTTGTTCATCTGTTTGAGGATGTGCAATGGTAGAAAGTAATATTTTAGTGTTTAATTTACTCCAAAAAGTACACAAAAATGATTCAAAAACTTAACATCTCTGTCACTCACAATTGTTCCAGGCAAACCATGTAAATGTTCTATATCCTTATAGAACAAATCAGCAATATGTGTGGCATCATTAGTTTTAGAACATGTAACAAAATGTGCCATCTTATTGAACCTATCAATAAAAATAAATTTGATATTCTTACCACTATGAGATCTAAGTAAACCCAATACAAAATACATAGATATGTCAATCTAAGGTTGATTAGGCATAGATAAAAGAGAATACCAATTATGAGGCATTACTTTTGACTTAACTTGTTTACATGTTATACATTTATCACATATAGATTTCACATCAAATTTCATGTTAGACTAATAAAAATGCTCATGTAATACACCTAAGGTCTTTTTAATACTGAAATGCTTTATTAACTCGTCTCTATAGGTCTCCCTAATAAGTAGTTCATGCATGGAACATTTAGGCACATAGAGTTTATCTTTATTGAACAAAAATCTATCATGGTTATAAAAGTCACCATATGCACACTTAACATATGCAAGCCACACTTGTCCAAAATAATCATCACTATTATACAAATTCTTAATGAACTTAAACCTAAGCAATTTAGTTTGTAAAGAAGTCGATATTGTATACCTCTTAAACAATGCATTAGCCATAACATTTTTCTTTCCTTGCTTGTATTTGATTGTATAATTAAATGATTCAATGAACTATAATCATTTGACATGTATTTTGTGTATTTTAACTTGGGAACTTAAAAACTTCAGGCTCTCATAACCTGAATGAATACTGAATTCCTTTGGCTATAAGTAGTGTTGTCATATTTGTTGAGTCCTCATTAATGCATATAATTCCTTATCATAAATTGGGTAATTCAAGAATGCTTCACTAAGCTTCTCACTAAAGTAAGCACTTAGTTTAGAATCCTTCATCAAAACAACTTATATACCAATTCATGATGCTTCACATTCAATCTTAAAAACTTTATCAAAGTTAGGTAAAGAAAGAAAAAGTGTAGTAGTCAACTTATCTTTCAAAATATTAAAGCCCTTTTCATATATATCAGTCCATCTAAACATAATATTCTTTTTAACAAGTTCATTTCCAGGAGCTACTATAGAACTAAAATCCTTTACAAACCTCATATAAAAACTTGCTAAACTATGAAAACTTCTTACCTTATTTGCATTTTTAGGTGTAGGCCACTCCTTAATTACTTTGATCTTTTCCTTGTCTGCACTAATTCCATTTACACTCACAACAAAACCAAGAAACATGACAAATTCCTTACAAAATGTGCAGTTCTTTAAATTAATATAACTTATATTCTCTTAAAGCACAAAGCACAAAATGCAAATGTTTGACATGGTCATCCAAATTATTGTTATACACTAAAATATCATCAAAGTAGACAAGAAGAAATTTTTCGATAAAAGGTCAGAAAATATGATTCATTAATCTTATGAAAGTAGTTGGTGCATTAGTTAAACCAAAAGGCAATACTAACCACTCATATAAACCATAGTTTGTTTTTAAAATAGTTTTCTTTCGCCTTCCTTTGTCATATGAATTTGATAATACCCATTTTTTAAATCAATCTTTAAAAACAAGCAAGAACCCTACAAGTCATCAAACATATCATCTAATTTAGGTATGAGGTGTCTACACTTTATCGTGATTTTGTTGACAGCTTAATAATCCATACACATATGCCGTGTTCCATCTTTCTTTAGTACTGGAATTATAGATACCAAACATAGGTTGAGACTCTCCATCACAAACCCTTTCTTCACTAACTCATCCACTTGCTTTTAAATCTCTATAGTTTTCTCCAGATTAGCTATATAAGTTGGTTTATTAGGGATTATGAACCTAGGATGAAATTTATTGATGCTCAATGCTTCTTAAAGGCGGTAATCTTTGTGGAAACTCCTAAGGGAATAAATTAGTAAATTCTTACAATAAAGACGCAATGACATTAGGCAAAGAAGGAATAAGGTCGTTATTTGAAAGGTGAAGATTTTTGTACATAGGTACAAGTAAATGTTGCCTTGCTAATATAGCACTTTTGAACTTATCACTACTAGTGTAAGCACTAACCCTCATATTTTTCTCTTTATTTTTAGTCTCACAATATGATTTTCTTCTTTCATTAAATATCACTCTTTTTATCACTCTCACTCTTTTCTTGAGAACTGACTTGCTTTTATCTATATTTTTGTTTTCTTGCTATCATAATATGATCCTCATAAGCTTCATATGGTTTGAGAGGTGTTAAGATCACATATAGATTGTTTATGACAAAGGAGTAATTGTCTTTATACCCATCATGTTGAACTTTTCTATCTAACTGCTATGGACGCTATAAAAGAAGATGATTAATATGCATTGGTGCTATATCACATAAAACCTCTTCTTTGTAACTCCCAATGAAACATGCCACTAAAACTTGTTTTATCACCTTAACTTTCCCACACTCATTCAACCATTGCAACTTGTATGGTTTTGGATGCTTTAGAGTTATCAACTTCAATTTATTAACCAATAAAGTGCTAACAACATTAGTGCAACTCCCACTACCAATAATCATGCTACATATCTTATTATTCACATGGCACCAAGTATGAAAGATATGCTCATTTTAGGCCTCATCACTTTCATCTTTAGAAAGAATGTTAAGAGTTCGCCTAGTGATTAACAATTCTCACTCACGGGTCCTTTAAAATCCACACCACTATAATTCTCTAATGATAACATTTTTTCACCACTTGAGTTAACACTCTCTACCTTAACATTGTCAAAAATAATTAAAGTCCTTTTATTTAGACATTGAGAGGAAATATGCTCAATCATTTGACACCTGGAACACTTAAACTCACGTGATTTAGAGGAGGGTTTAGTTTGGATTTTAACTTTAAAAGAAGAAATTGAATCTTTGGAATTTGCATCATCTTTTGGTTTTGATGCACCCTTGTTATCCTTCCAGTTTGAACTCCATGAAGACCTATAAATCAAACTAGATTTAAAAGTTCCCTTAGACCTTAATTGCCTCTCCACCTTAATGGTATTTTACAACAACTGTTCCATCTCTACATAATGTTGCAAACCCACTACATCTACAATCTCCCTATCCAAACCATTAATGAATATAACCACAGTAGCTTCTTTTTCCTTTTCAATATTAGCCCTAATCATGGATACCTTGATCCCCTTGTAATATTCCTCCACACTCTTGGAACCTTGAGTGAAAGGTTGCAACTTCCTACACAAATCTCAATAGTAAAGGCTGGGTATAAATCATTTACACAATATCACTTTCATCTTTTCTATGACCAATTATAGGTTTGTCTCTATTCCTTCACCTACTAAGCACCATTGTATCCCACCAAATGCTAGCATAATCTATGTATTTAACCATTGCTAATTTGACCTTTTTCTCCCTATAGTAGTTATGACAATCAAACACATGTTTTTCTTTTCTATCCTACTCCGAGTACAACTCTATATCATTCCTGCTCTAAAAAGAAGGAATCTTCATCTTGATACTGCCCAAGTTATTATTCATAGTTATAGGTTTCATGATGTTTTAATAGGTATTTTAGTATGTTTTTAGTTGTTAATTAATTAATTCATGCATGTTTAGGTTTAGAATTGATTTAACTGGTTAGATATTTGCATTTTGAGTATTATGTGGGTTAGAGCATGCCATTGAGCTTTAATTTTGTGTTTTTAAGGTGTCTTGATGTGTTTGTTAGTGTTTGAGATTAGATATTGAAGAACAGAGAATGTTTGGAGGAGGCACGATGGAGGACCTAAGGCCACGACCATGATCATGAAAAAGATCCTTTCATCAAGCCAGCCATGATCATAACACAGACCAATTCAGCTTGCCATAATCGTGGCCTGGGCACAGATAGATGCGGACCGACCTCTCGAACTTAACTTCATAATTAGGCCGAGTAAAACCTAGTTTTTACTCTAATTAGAAAAGACTATATAAGCTAAGAGAAATGACCTAAAATGAGAGCCTCCATTTTTGCTACATTGAAAAAGATCCAAGGAAGGAGAAGAAGAGGAGAGAGGAAGAGAGAATAAGAAGGGTTGCTGTTGTTGCTGTCTTCCCGGTCCATCCTGATCCCTTTTAAGTGACATTTTCATTTCATCTTTGTTATCCTTTCTTTTGAATGTATGAGATGGATTTGATAGTGATGGATTTAGGTGTTTGATGACAATATTCTAAACTCCTTTAGGGATTTGTTTTTGAATCAATGTTAATGTTTCTTTTGATGTTAATACATTGGGTATTGTGATTATTTGTTGTATTTGCATGCTTCAGTAACAAATTGAGAGAGTGAACCGATAGCAAAATAATTTGATTGCGTAATGAGAGTTAAACAATCTAATAGATCACACAAATAATCAAATTGGTAATTTATATGAAGAGAGATCTTGTGTGAGGACCCGATAGTCTATTAGAGGGCTTAAGATCTAATTGGATGTGTGGGCTTTTTTTTAATTGAGAGATTTTCAATTTCATAATTCAATTAGGGTTTATGATTTAAGGTTTAATGATTATAACTCGAGAGACAGTAATCCACCTTTCGAAAGTCTAGGACCTATATCGAATTAACTCAAAAGTAATCATATTAGCATTTGATGATAGGATAAATCCCCCTTCTAATAATCGACTAATCTTCCTTGTGTAATTTGTGATTTTTCATTAATGGTGCCCAATTTTGATTTCTTGTGTAATTTTACAATTTCATTTTCAATCAATCCATATTCTCTTATTTACTTTTCTGATTATTTTTTTTCATTTTAATTCCGTTTTTAGGCCTAAACAAATTAGGATTTGATTAGTTTACTAATTCGTCGTGGGATCGACACCTCGTATATTACGCTACGGCTCGTGCACTTTCGAAAATATTGAGGGTTTTATAAATTGTAAAACTTGATCAACAATTATCTCACTTTTAGACAACCCCTCTTCCCTTTATGAAACTAACTTCTTCAAAATTGTCTTCGTCCTTTTTGTTCATATTAAATGGCTAATTTTTATAATAGTTTGATCTATTTGATGTCTCCAAATTATCCAATCTCATATTAAGATTCTTAAATTGATCTTAAATGGCTTTCATAAGTATTTTAAGGTCAATGTCAACATTTTCTACACTACTACTCATGATTAAACCCACAAATACAGAATTAGTAATAAAACAAATTTGGTTATCCTCAATTGCTCCCTTACATGTTTACACTCTAATTGTTATTCACTCTTGTTTTCACTCGATCACGACTTTTCTCGATGCTATACTATCTACTCTTGCCTTTTACCATTCAACTTTCTCTTACAAGCCTTTTAGCTAAAAACCTAATCAATTATCTCAACAATAAAAGTTACAATAATTCAAACTTAATTACCTTGAATTCTAAGGCAACAAGAAAGGTAAGACATAAAATAATAGAAAGAAAATTTGATCAAGGAGATAGAAAATGTAGAACTTAATGAATTAGGTAATGTAAGACGTCTTAAAAAAGAAAGAAAAGATGAACAAGAATAAGGAAAGTAAAATTAAGGTAGAAAATGATTGCAAAAGGGAAATAAAGCATGAATAAAGAAAGAAGAATGAAGGCAAAAGATGTTCATAAAAGGAAAGAAGACAAAAGGAAATAACGCAAATAAGGAAAGAAGAATTTTAGTAAAAAATGATTACAGAAGGAAAGAACATAAAGGGAAATAATATAAGGATGATAATGGAAAGTTTGAACCAATTGCAACGATTAACATAATATACATCTGTAGCAATTAAAGATAAGCAAAATCTTGCAACTTTTGATCAAAACAGATTTGTGCAATAATTGAAGATAAACAATTTTATATCTAATATTACTCAAACTAAAGGAAAATAGATGAATAGGACAACTCTAATGTAATTTTGGCTAAAAGGAAAAGAAGAGCATAAGGAACAACATACTGAAAAATAAAAGACACAAGAATTAGAAAACAAAAAACAAGATTGAACTAGAAAATGAGTACAAAGATAAATGTAACTTGATTCAATGAGTTGCTCTAATACCAATTGATATAAACCTTGGTGAAGGAACACCTAGGACCTTAAATCAACAAGGAAAAGAAACTCTAGAGCCCTTTTTTAATCAAGTAAAGAACCTAACCTCAACCAAACTTATTGATTGAAACCTAATCTATAAATTGATCACTACAATTTACCTTGAAGAGATCAGATTTAGTTCTTGATTAAAAACCAAAAGAAAGCTCTCATAATAGAGAAACACTCAAATTTTTTGATTATAAGATGATCTTCATAATACAGTAGATCACCTCTTTGAATAGGCACCAAATGATGAAAATCTTATAAGAACATGTCTTCTTGACTATTCCTAAACATAACTAAATAGGAAATAATTGACCAGGATGGATTCCCTTAACTAACGGATACATATCAAACTCAGTCAACCTTAAATTTGAAATCCTTCCAAAAATAACTTGAAAACTAATAATAATGAATGAAAGAAAGCTAAAAAACGAAATTGCCATCTAATCCCACATCTTTTTTCCTTAAAAAGAAGCATGTGGGTCATCCTTACACATTAGGCTCTAATCATTATTTTTCACGCCTTAGGCTTTGTCTATCATCTTGGGTTTGAAGATCAGTAATAAATCTTAGTAATGCCTTATAATCTTCCTTAACAACCATTTGTTTTGAATATCTATAATTAACCATTGGAAAGCCTCCTTCATTCCCTTAATTCTTGATCTTTTCATAGGACCTCCAATGCCTTGTAATGGATCAGTGCGTGTTGTAGTCTGATCTCCATCATTCTTTACAAGGAGCACTGATTAAGGAGATTAATTGGAGAGATATCTAAGCCTCCTTATTATAAAAGGAAATTTAATTACTTTTTAATAATTTTTTCTCCACTTGAGTTTTCTTTATTTCCAATATTGAGGAAGTTTTATATAACTTTCTTTTTCATTCTTGAGGTGCAATATAGAATTAGAAGATCACTTGTGATTGTGATGTATTGTATCTTATCAAAATTATACACAATATCACTAGGCAAATGCACTTATAATTTTTATAGTATAGCTTAGGTGAATACAAATGTTGATCTTATGAGGATTACAATTATTAGTACTAGTCACCTTTCTATTGTCTAATATAATAAAATGAATGATTGAGTTAAAGGAAAAAGAATTAACTAAACTAATCTAAAGTACTAAATCAAAGAAATAAATAAGATTCAAGCAACCAACATATAAATAAGACCTAATAAGAATCCCTCTATAATATTTTTATAATTATATTTATATTAATTCAATAATTGAACCTAGTTTCTTATATCAATAACAATTCTTAAGTTATAACTATTGCTTAGGACATGTAGCCTCTATAATTAAATAGCTTGATTTAAATCTCTTCATAATCAAAATACCTAAGAAAACATTAACTTGTTCTATAAATTCTTATGATAGATTTGACTCTAACTTAGAATATTTATGTGGTCCTATCTCGAGGATTCTATGAAACCTTTACTATTCATGTCATGATCTAGTCATATATATGATTTCTTAATCCCTATGTTTGAAATTTGAAATTTAATCTTCTACATTTGCTATTTTAATTCATCACAATAGAGACTCATTAATAATTCTTATGAAAACATAGGAATTCCATAAATTCAAACAATCAATACAAAATAATAGGTTTTAGGGGGTCTTTATACTTCTTTATTACATCTTGATGGAATCTTGAACTTTTCTCTAGCTTGCTTCCTTTTTGTGTTAAGACACCTTAATTTAGCCCCTATTATACTCTTTAATTCTACCAATGGATCTCTAGCTTTTCATTATGTCTCTCTCATATTTATTAAAAAAAGCCCTAAATTTGTTTTTACCAACATAACTTATATTAGTTCTATGTTGCTTCACTGCTCTCTCTACTTTTGTTTTTTGTAAGCTTAGCAACTCCTCTGTTGCACTTTTACGGATTATAGGAATATAATTCTAAAGGTCATGGATATAGGTTTATATTCAGCTTATGTTCCTTTATATGGCAAATTATTAGAGAAGCCAAATGCATATGTAGCCTACATAGGTCTAAGTATGATTTCGTGTCTAACCCCTACTTGAACTTGAGACTATGCTCAACCCGTGTTCATCTAAAATCACTCTAAAACTTCTTCAACTTGTTCCAATTCATTCTTTTTTATTGAAAAATTAAAATAAGGTTTATAAACAAATTAGAAACCATATTAAGTACTAAATCCTATAGAATTTATTCAAACATAAGCCAAAAACTCCCAAAATTATGCTAAAAATGCCATAATTAGAACTTATTAAATTCTCCCATACTTAAGTATTTGTTTTTCCTTAAGTAAATCAATCTCATTACTAGTAACTTACATAGGTAGAAACATTAATAACGAATTTAATAAATCAATCACATCAATTAAGATTTTCGATTAATCATTCAATTGAAAAGTTCATCAAATTGTTAGGCAATAAGTTACTTTCACCAAGTCATAAATCAATTCAATTCAACTTTATAATTCTTCAAACTTAAACTCAATCCATAATATTTAACCTAATTCATAAAATAAACATAAATGAAAAACTATTCATATTTATTTAGACAATATCAATTTCTAAGTTACAACCATATTATCATTTGAGACATATAATTCATATCCTTAAGTTGATTTATTAAAATATCTTTCTAATTGAAATCCCTAAAAGTGCATTAACTTGCTTTATGAATTCCCATAATAGGTTTCACCCTAACTTAGAAAGATCATGTAGTTCTATCTTGGGATTCCACATATCACCCTCATTATTCATGTAATGATCTAAATATGCACATCATATCTTGATCTCAATGTATGAATCTAATTATTGAATCTTCAACTTTTGTTCCTTCGATTCAACGTAATATGTAAACATAAACAATTCTTAAAAAAGAATCTTTCATTAAACCAAAGATCAAATCAAACTATATATATGCAGAATAGCAGAGCAAGTACAAGTATTAGTAGCATAGCAAAAAAGTGTTCTTCGTCATTAATATGTTTGCTCGCGATAATTGTGGCCTCTGGGGGGAATCGATGACTGCATCTTTGATGCACCTGCATATATATATATATATCCCTTATTAGTTTATAACAAAATGAAGAAAACCAATAAATAACAATAAAAAGATAAGAGATAAGAGATAAGAGATAAAAATGAGCTTATGGTTGTTAAATTTTGATACTACTTAACTAATCTTGATGGAGTCTTGCTTTCTTTCAAGATTGTCCCTTATTTGATGAGCTCTTGAGTCTCCTATCTTTGGGATTGATTTTTGGTCCTCCCAAATATCTCTCTTTCTTATCCATCCTCTTTTCCTATCTTTTTATTATAAAATATTAGAAACTTAGTCAAACATAGGTCAAACACAACCACATATTGGTCTCGTATTACTTTGTAACGCTCTCAGCTTCTTTTTTGTAAAATTACAATGCAAACAGGTTAATATGTTCCCATATTGGTCTCATGTTACTTTAGCCAAAATAAGAAGAAATATAATAAAACAACATAAAATATGGGTTAAATATAGGTTGAATGCAAGACCATATCGGTCCCCTTGATGCCCTCATGTTCATCAACAAAGTACCATGTTGGTTCCCTTATTGCCCCCATATTTAGCAACATGGTAACATGTTTCCCCTATATTGGTCATGTTCTAATTCCTTCCCCTAAAACTATCCCAAAATCTGTCCAACTCAACCCAAACTTGCACTAATTCATGCATTCTTCATTGAAAAGATTTAAAAAAAGGGTCTATAAACAAAATATAAAAACAAATTAATTACCAAATCCTATATAAATTATTAAAAAATCTAAATTCTCTCTAAATCATACTAAAAACATATTGCAATTAGCAGTTATTAAAGAATTAACTTAATGTATATCCAGGTTGTAACCTATTAAAAGTTTACCTACTGTATCTAATCTGCGTGGAAGTAGTCAGAATGTTCATGAATATGTTTCTTATAAAATAATATATATTAAAGTAATTATAAAATAATTCCCTAACGTCATTTTGAAATAGAAGGAGAAATTCATATGATTATCTAATAAGAAGAGGACGAGTCGAAGAATGTATATGAAGCTCTTATTAGTCCTACAAAAGAAGAATGGATGACAAAAATGAATTCTTTAAGGTTAAATCAAGTACGGGACTTGGTTAATCCCCCTGTTTAGTGCAAAACTATTAGGAACAAGTGGGTTCTCAAATGAAAACAAAAATTTGATGGTAGTAGTAAAAGGTACAAAGCACATCTTGTGGTGGAAGGATGTATATAACATAAGGGAATTAATTATAAAAAGACATTTGTACCTTTTGTAAGGTTTAATTCAATTAATCTAATCATGGCTATAGTAGCCAATTGGATATTAAATTACATCAAATAAATGTAAAGACTATTTTCTGAACAAAGTTTTAGAAGAAGAAAAAATATAGAATAATGGGTTAACTATAAAAAAAATAGTCCAAACTTTACTCAATTTGTAATCATAGCTCGAACGTAAAAAAGTGGCAATTAAATGTTTAAACTTTTAATTTTTTAATTCTATCCTTAGCATCTCAGTTAACGTTATTGACGTGACTTGGCACATATGACAGATACCCTTAGCACTTATACAAGTAAGACTTAATTAAAATAACTAATTAGGTTTCATTATGTTGTTTAACTAAACTACGTCATTTTGGAATCGAAAAACCTTAAATCAAACTTTATCATTTTGGAATTAAAGAAAAGATGTGAAATGCTTACTGCTACAAACATAACTACTGTGTTGGTGCTAGAAGAATATGTCATTTTGAAGTAATTCATGACTACACTCTATCATCCTAGTGCGAGATGACAACGATGCTCTCTCATGTGGGCGCAAGAAGACAATGACAAATTTCTAACAATTTGAATGAAATCCAATCTGTCACTCTAGGCCCTCTTTTTGTGTGAGAACAAACTGATTTAGTTTTCAATTCTAACGATTTAGGCAACAAGTTTCATTAACGTTTTTCAATTCCAAAACAATGTAATTTAGTTAAATAACTTAATGAAACTTAACTAGTTAGTTTGATTAAGTCTGACGTGTATAAGTATTAAGGGTATCTATCTTACGTGGCAAGCCATGTCAGCAACGTTAACGGTTCCTGAAAAAAAATGAAAGTTTGAACATTTAATTGTCATTTTTTTAAGTTCAAGTTATAATTACAAAATTGAGTAGAGTTTGAGATTTTTTTGCAATTAACCCTAGAATAATTTGTAACTTTCATTGCGATAGAATAAGAATTTAAAATGTGTATATTATTGAAATTGATTTGTGATCAAAATGAATCCTCAAGGCAATGGTAAATTATTTTTTACAACATAATTATTTCACATGATTCCATATGATTGATGAACAACACTGTGTTTGTGTGTATATATATATAATAAGAGATTTAAAGATAATTTTATAATTTTATCTTTATACATGGATGAATTTTTTATTGCTTATAAAGACTGTAAGTTTGTTAAGCAAACCAAAAGCTTGTCATATGAATTTGAGATGAAAGACATGGGTGAATTTGCATATATTATTAGAGTTAAGATTTCAAGAGATTATTCAAAAAGATTATTGTCACTTTCTCAAACAACCTATATTCAAAAGATTTTAAAATGATTTCGTATATAAGATTGCAAACCAATTGATAATCTTATTGCTAGAGGGTGAGGTCTTAGTTTTTGCCCATCAACATCATAAGAAAGGAAACTATTGAAAAAAGTTTTATATTATAGTTTAGTTGGAAGTCTCACTTATGCTATGATGTCTACAAGGCCAAATATTTGTTATATTGTTTGAAATGGTAAGTTGATATTGTTAGTATAAGTCGACTTGTATCTGATGTAAGGCGACTTATTTTGTCACGATACCTATAAGGCGACTTGTCTAGTGCGATAAGTCGACTTATGTACGTAT
>JANKOE010000003.1:49776072-49788924 GCA_026284465.1 Erythroxylum citrifolium
CTTTGCTAGTTTAATCCTAGTTGTTATTTTATTTGATTTTCATTGCGTTAATAATTTATTTGTGGTTCGTTTAATTATTAGTTTTAATATAAAACTCCAAAACCCCCTTTTAATTAATTTTGCTAGTTCTTTGGCATTTGAATAAAATCAATTATTCCATTCTCTGTTGATCGACCCCATTTACCACTGTGCGCAATTTATTTTCGATTGGTGTTTGGGATTTATTTTTGGTGGATTCGACACCCATCAGCTTACAACTAAATATTAAAGTGGTAGGTTATTGAATAAAAGACAAAGACTCCCAATAAACATTATAGTTACATTTGCTCTTCTAACTATTACAATATCTCCTCTCTTTTTTGTACTTAAATCCGATGACTAAGCTATAAAATTGCATGGGACCTACAAAATAAAGATATAAACACAAATATTAGGACTTATTACAAATTTGCATAATGCACATAAAGTTTTACACATACTTACTTTTTGCGAACAACAATACATCTTCCGAACAAGACTCTTACCTACAAGAGACCTTCAATTTGAATATTGATTAACATTAGTTTATACGATTGGCATTGCTATAAACAATAATTGAATTACTTACTTTTGTATTAACGCATTCATAAAAATGTTGATCAATGTTAGGCTTAGCATTTAAAATTAGTAAATTCATCAAGGCATTACACTTGGGGCAATCAATATTCAGAATATATATTATATATAGAAATATCAATATTAATTATATTTTAATCCAATTAAATTATCACATATAAATAATATATATTACAGTTATTTTATCGCTGAACATAATGCTTTCTCTTCACAAAATTAAGAATATATCCTTCCAGCTTCTGTTGCACTATCAAAAGAACAATAATAGCACCCTTGAATCTATTAATAACACCTTCACACTCTTCCCATATGAAACATATACTAGGTGCATGCCCAATAAAAGCTACATATACTTTATTTCTGGCCATATTTCTTTATCTTGTTACAATATCATCTTACAAATATTTAATTACTACCTTAAATGTAACACTACTATGATTTCTTTTCATAAATTCACCCAACAAAGAATTAAATGTCCAAAATGGTGAAGAGAGGCTACATCATTACGACACTTATAAACTATATTCCATGGGTATATGGGCACTAGAAACATACCTTTACAAATTTCATACATTTACAAACTAAGCACCCTCACCTACCGAAACCCTAATATAACAACATACCATTTCATAAATAGCAAATCAAGAAGAAACCTAGTATGCCTAATCCAAGAATGAACCCATCTCCCAATGTCTAATGTCCCCATTGCAGAACATATAGATAAGACTGAAACAAATGTTTCTTCATCAGGTTCCATAACAAAATTCAACATCCTCCATAACATGTCAACTGCTTCTCTGTAGAAACGACATAAGAAATGACAATTGATGACACAATTCCACGCCACCAAGTATCTTAAGATGATGGAAAAAATCAAAATTACCCAAAGTCAGAGAAATGAAAGAACATTGAAACTAAAATTCCAAAAAGAAAAGATCGAAACTGACCTGTTGTGAACGAGGGTGTGAAGTGAGAGCGTGTGAGAAGAAATTATGGATTTAGGTTTGAGAGAACGACAGTGTGAGAGTAAGAGTACATGAGAGAAGACGAAATTAGGGATTTAAGATATGAGACTGACGAAGAACAAGCTTTCTCTAAAATCCGAAGTCACAATTTCACAATTTTTTAGTTTTCTCCCAATGACGAAACCACTCCCTTAGAAAGCACCCACTCACGAAAGAATGTTTGTTGGTTTTATGGAGCAATTCACTTCTCGATAGAAGAAGCACCATGTTTGATTAGGGATTTTAGTTTATTGTTTTTGGGCTTATTAATAGAGAAGAGGTTAGGGATTTTAATTACAGACTTTTGGGGCTATCGACAGAGGAGAAGAGAGTGACACCAGATAATAAGCGAAATGACGTCGTTTCTTACTAAGGCCAAGAAATGACGTCGTTTCGCTAATTAGGGAACCTTCTCTTAATGACGTTGACATGTCTTATTAGTGGTAGTCCATTGATATGTGGTAGTGCCACGTCAACTAAGATAACAGTAAGACTAATGTCGTGCTAGAAATGGAAAATTTTGAAAGTTTGGACATTTTATTGTTACTTTTTTAAGTTTAGGCTATAATGAAAAAATTGACGAAAGTTTGAGATTTTTTTTATAATTAACCCAAAATTCTATATGAAGTTAATGTATTATTAAGAACAAAAATGTAAAAAAGACCATTAGGATGAAGGCCTAAAGCATTGTTTAGGCCAAATTAAAGCAAGCACTACAATATGAGTTTAATTGAAATAGTTTAAACACATTATAATATTTGCTTATAAGCATAATAGCATTAGAATTAAGCCTTAAGTAAATATGAATCCCTCCAAATCACTGAATTGCTAGATAATAAAAGGTAAGAGAAATATAAGCATACACTTAAGTTAAAATAAAAAAGCAACGAAATGATTATTAGATTCTAAAAACTGAGCAAAATAGATAACAAATATTACAAACTCCTAACTATAGGCATTAGGTCACCAATTAAATTTAAAACAATAGTTATTAGTCAACCATTCTTAAGTGATACATCTAAGTAAAAGTTAAAGCCAACATTAATTCATTCTAAGATAAAGGTGACCAGAGCAAAATGATGGACTGTACAAAAATTTACTCAAATAAAGGTGGATAAATATGAAGGAAAAAATCTTAATATTAGACAAAAATAGCAAAAAATTTAAAGTTGAATAGACAAATCAATCTAACCATAAAGCAAATAGCAAGAAACTGAACCATTAACTTTTAAAAGTAAACACAATTGCTACACTCGCTATGGTAACAAAATCCTTAGAAAATAACCACAAAATGAGCCCGTATTTTCTTAGCATAACTTTTGGATGGTATCATCATGTTATATGGCAAGGAAAAAATTTAAACAAACAATATAATTAGATTCAAAGTTTTTAAATCTTTATAAGATAATAACATGAAAACCAAACAAGGTACTTAAGATAAAAGGAACCTTAAAAGACAAGACTAAATGTCATAAGATGACTTATAAACCACACGCATTTAGATAAAATGTTATGAGAGGACCATTTTTTTTTTTTGTCTTAGACCAGGGTATTCACCGGCGGATTCAGTGACTAATCCCCTCGTTGGCTTGTAGGTACCTTACAGGGTGGGATAGCTGGCCCAAGGATTTAAGGCTGATCTATACCCAAAGTCAATGATCGAACCCCTGACCTTTAGTTAAGGATGGATGAGTCCTTACCACTCAACCACACCCCTTGAATTATGAGAGGACCAATATACCAAACAAAGTGAATCAAGATCTTTGGTACTCTAAGCTACGAAAACTAAAGATATATCAGGAAAGCAACTAAAACATATATGTTCCCACATGAGGTTGCTTCCCATGTACAACCCACGAAAAGAAAGCAGTCAAAACATGATAGAATCTAGCAGACAAAGTAGATACAATAAACTCAAGACGGGACTATATGAGAGGCAACCCAAAACACATATGTCCCAAAATGGAACTGCCTCTCATGTGTAGCCCACGAGAAGAAAGCAGCCAAAACACACAACAGAATCTAACAAATAAAGTAGATAGGCAACAATAAACTCAAGAAGCTATAAATTCTTTACTACAATAAACTCAATACATTGTCAAGTTGAAAATAGTGACGACTTTGTAGGGTGATTGATGACGACTTCGTAGGGCTATTGATGACGAATTCGCCGATGACTAACAACTGTTGTCATATGGCAATTGGAAACAGTGACGGAGGAGAGGAAAGACCGGTAAAAATTAGAAATTTGTATTCTATTAGGAAAATTTGAGATTTTATTAGCTAACTTAGTAACTCTGTCTTAGTTACTATTTTAGTTTTTTTTTAATTAGTTTACTTGATAATTTTAGTTAATTTAATTGTTAAGTTAATAAAATTTAGGGTTAACTTATCCATTAACTTAATATGTTAATTAGTTAAGTCAAATTTTGGTAATTATTACAATAGGTCTTACAGGTAAAAATGTTAATAAAATTCTTAATTTTTATTTTAAGGACCCTTTTATGTAATAAAATAATATAAAATAGTCAAAAACTGAAGTTACTTTCTAAAATGTTATTTGTTGAATAATGTAAAAATTAAAGTCGAAAATTACCCTTTTGCCATTTAACTCAAAAAGAAACTTGCTCGAAAGTTTTAAAATGATTCTGATGAGCTCAACGCTACGATTCAGATTGACATGACATGGATGTGGAGGAGGGGAGTTGATTAGGTTAAATTTACCTAGTAGAAGAAAATGTTAAATTGAAGCCAGTGCCTGCTTTGGAGTCGGTTAATGCCTACAACAGGAGGACCAGCCACTTCCGCCGCGTTTCAGTCAATAAAAGAGATTGGAATTTCGTTATGTACCGGAACGGTACAAAATAAGGGTACTTATGTATCCGGTATAAATATCGATCGGTACTAACTTGTTTCGTTTGGTACGAGTTAGTATTTATAATATCGATTATATATCGGTTAGTATCGAAAAAATTTTTAAAAATAAGGACTAAATTGTAAAATTTTCAAAAGAAATTTAAAATTTCACTCTCGTCACTTTTGTTGTAAATTATAATAATTTGAGAATTAAAAATATTTATTATTTTTTATTAAATATTTTGATGTAATTATTATTTATTATATAATAAAAATTGTAATATTTTAAATATTTTATATTGCTCTTAATTTTATATTTGTATGATAATAATTGTTCTTTTTCATATAAATTATTGTTACTATTTATATGTGAAATATCTAAAAATTAGTATTATTTCATATAAGAAGTTGTTATTATTTATTATTTTAATTTTAAAAAATAGGGTTAAAAATATACAATACAATTGTACAATATGACAATGTACTATTTTATAATTTTTTAATAAATTCAAGAACTATTTCATAAATTTTAAAAATCACCTAAAATGATACCGAGTATTAACAAACACCGGTACAATATCGTACCAAAGCTCAATCTAATATTAAGTCCGGTTCGGTATTTGCAAGAATGGTTAATGCTACTTGTGATTTCTTGCTTAGTCATCCATACCATACCCGACGCATTTCGACTTCTCAGACCTGTCATATATTTTAAGCTTTTAAAATTATTAATATCGTTAAAAATCACTTGAAAACAATTAATAGTATTAATTTTTTTTAACATTTTTATCAATTTATTGAATATCAATCATTGCTTTGTTAGCTAGTGCCAGAAAATTTCCTTTTTTTTAATATACAAAATCTCAAGAATAAAATCCTTCTTAAATGATAATGTCACCGTTCTTTTACCTTTTCAAAATCTTTTAAAGCAAAAATGTCAGTCCCAACTGCGTTTGAAAAAAGATGGATACAGACAGTGCAATTGCACATCCAAAGTAAGACAAATAAGACTTCATATTGCGGAAGAACATGTAAAAACAGCGATTTCATTAAAAGCTCTCGTCTCCGAGAGGCTTAAAAATCTTAATTATAAACACTATACATCACCCTATAATGCACACTCTAAAATGGGAGGACGGAAAAAATTCCTCAGCTAGGCTATGCTTTTATCATCTGTAAACAAGCACTCATTACCAATTTACCATACAATCTTCCTCGTATCTACATATCATCAGCTTGTAATGTTTACTTTTCGGAGCCCCAGTTCTGTTGTGATAAGTTGGAGTAAAACTTGCACCAGTTTCCTCACTCTTGGCTCCCTGCTTATTCAAAGATTAAAAGCACAGGTTAGACCATAGTTGAGATAACCTTTGTATGGCTACGTGCGCATGCCTGTCAGGCAAGACATCAGCCATTTTGTACTGTTTTTACTTGTTTAGAGTCCTGGCTATAGTTTTTATATCATCAATTCATCGCTGTCAGTCAGATTGATAAAATATGATTCAAAAAAGATGTAGAACAAGAGTTCAGCTATCGCAGATTAATAAATGCACCATTGAGATTTTAGCCCCAAAGTATAACAGTTACGGACCTCGTTGATACTAGCTCGCAAAAAGAGGGAAACAGAACAAGCAGATGTGGACGCTTCTCTTGATTTTCTTGAACTGGTAGACCAGTTCTGAGATTAGGATGTAGAGGAAGAATAGATGCTGTTTCTGGATGGACTCTTACACGGGCAAGTTCTTGGAGAACAAATATAATTTCGTCAACTCTCATAGGTGGCAACTGGCGTTCACCTGGTGAACATAAGAGTAAGTAATTCAACGGGGATAACCATAGACTCTATTGGGAAGTGGATCTCAAGAAGCCGCATACCTAGCTCATTTTCATCAACGAGAAATCTGTTCAAGATACATTCACATCTGCTAATGAGTACCATCATTGAGATCTTACTGACTTCAGATCTTGTCAAGTTCCAGCCACTGCCTTCATCATCACAACTGAAATACAAGAAAAATAATTGAAAATGATTGCTGTGATGGGTGAAAACAACAAGAAGTTACAAGAGGTTCGAATGAAATAATTGAAAATGATTGCTGCGATGGGTGAAAAACAATGAGACGTCACAAGAGGCTCGAATGAATTAATTGAAAGTTCCACCTGCTCAAGGAAAATAGCTTCTGTAAGCAAGTCAGCGAGAATCTGCCACAGTGAGAAGGCATAAGTTCCACAGTCTCCAAAGGCAGAGAGCATGTGCGTGATGCACATCGGTCCAAAGTGGAAACAATTCGTTGCAGAATCTATATATCATGAAAATAGCATAATAGACAGAAGCAAATTAGAGGCGTCCCCATTGAAGCCCCATACTAAATAATGCTAAGCATAAAGCATATGGCACATAATAACTTAGAGCATAACCACTTTCAATACCATCAAACCATCATTCAGGCTAGTGAAAGATAACCGAGTATTACAACATATATTTGACTCATACTATTTAACCTTGATAAAACAAGTAGACCAGGCTATAATTTTTTCAACAACAAATATTACTACTTGACACTGCTAGTCAAACAGCATCATGCATTGTGCACACTTTTCCAAGAAACTTACATCAAGAGGTGCGTCAACTGGGGACTTAAGAATCTTATCCCCAAGGATATGTAAGATTGCCATCTCAAGTGCTTCATCAGCCTTCAGTGTTGCAGCTGAGAGGGTGCTGGCAGGGATGGCACGCCCACAATAGCTCACAAGGAAAATTTCATAGACATCTGCTACTTCTTTCCAAATACGCATTCTGGCAGGTCTAGGAATTTTGGAATCTTGATTCTTGGTGACATTGCACAGATCATCAACAAGAATATGGTTGAAGCCTTCAACAGCAAGCCTCCAAAGTGATCCATCAGGATTGTCTCTTCTTGTCATCATACACCTGAGAAAACCTTTTTGTTATTGACTTCATTGCATCCTAGAAGAAAGTAAAAGCAGACGTATGAAAACATATGATCTTAACAGGATAATTCTGAAAAAATTTTCGGCCCCTGATATGATTCACAATGATCTGATTCTACATGCAACACCAGAAATGATACCACAAGGTTAAGCCTATGAACCTGAATCATCCATTATCCTCGAGGTTAATGAACTATTAGAAAAATAATTAACTTATTTGGAAATCAAATTATTACAGATTTCACCCTAGCAACCTAGTTGTAAGCATAAATATGATACATATAATTAACTGAACTTCTATATCCAAATTCACCACCTTCTCTGAACAAATACATAATGTTGAACAATCATTTTAGATAAGTTTAGTTAGCTTAGGAGATTATCTTCTAGGAGATAAGTTTATCTTCTAGTAGATAAGATAAGATAAGATATACTATAGATTGGATAAGTTAAGTATATACGAAAAATCTAGTAGTTTAGTAGTATTAGAATATGTTATACTCGTGTATAAAATACACATAATTAGAGAAATAAAGTGGTTTTTTCTTCTGATATTTTCTATACCCTCTTGTTTCAAAATCAAAAGGCTTCCTTGGTTGAACTCTCAAGACTATTTCAAAAGGACTCTTACCCGTTAACTTATTTATGGAACTATTGTATGTGAAATCTATCATAGGAAGAATTAGGTCCTAATTTTTCACATTGTCTCCAACCAAACATTTTAACAAGTCTTCTAAGCTTTTATTTACCACCTCTGTTTGTCCATCAATTTGGGGATAGAGAAAACTTGAACATTGAAGTTTAGTGTTCAATGTTTTCCATAGAATTCTCTAAAAATAACTCAACTTCACGTCATGATTAGATATGATAGTTAAAAGTAATCCATGGAGATGTACAACCTGTTTGAAGAATAGTTTAGCAGTATGGACAACATAAGTCTTAACCAATATATTTGCAAATGGTTTCATAACAAAATCACATAGCTTCTCTACAACATAGGCATCAAGAACATACATATTGTTGCTTCTTGTAGTCAGATTCATTAACTTGCCATCGTTGCTGATTTTGACTTTGCAAGTGCACTCACGTCTTCGTTATTCCTACGTTGTAGTAATTCTGCTGTTAGTGAATATATAAAACCAATTAAGTTGACCTCACACAACAACTTAAGCTATTGTGGTGAAACGGTCACTTAACATGGTATCAAAGCCTTTATGACTAAGTGGTCATGAGTTCAAATCCTACCACCCACCTATTATTCAGCACAAGGTAGAGTGGGCATGTGCAAGTTTCAAGCCCAAAGGGCTTTCACTTGAGGGGGTGTGTTAGTGAATATATAAAACCAATTAAGTTGACCTCACACAACAGCTTAAGCTATTGTGGTGAAACGGTTACTTAACATCTGCATCTTCATTCAAGTCTACTGCTCCATTAGCCACTACAACACAATCTTCATCAACAACACCAATGATATCATCAAGTTTTGAACCAACAAGCTCCAAAACCCAAGTAGTTGTTGGTTAATATTCTTAGCTCCATATATGGTTATTTTAGCTTGTCCTATTCTTTCAATTTGTTGAACTAATGTTTCAACTTCTTATTTAAGTGTTTAACCTTCTTGATCGATCGTTTCAACTTTAGGGTTTGCCATATTTTTCTTCATCTTTAACGCTTTGTTCATCGCTTGCCATCAAACTTTCCATGTCTTGATCATCTTCCATCGCCAAACTCTCCATATCGTCAAGTATTTGAGCACCTTTTACATGTAGGCTCGAAGATTCAAATTGATCTACTAAATTTGAGGAATCAAAATCAGTACATGATTTTTCAGCAAAGATTTTCTTGTACGTTGCATGTTGTTGATCAATATTAGTTCCTTCTTGCTTATTACCACAATCTCCATGTTCAACATCAACTATAGGTTGTTGGCTGGTATACTTTTTTCTTGTGGGAGTTAAGACTTTTAGGGAATGTATGTCAAGGTTGTCTAGCCTCTCTAAAATTTGTCAACCATGTTTTCTTATAGAAGTTGTTACATGTTAGTTTTTGGGACACCTTGTGAACGAAGATCATCAAAGCCCAATTTTTTTGCAATATGCAAAAGTATTTCATCTTACTCTAGGACGCTGAATATTCTTCTATATGCCCTTTCATTATATGTCATCAAAGCTCATACCAAATTAATGTAGGACAAATAGAAGAATTATTAACTAAGCCAAAACTCACAAAATTAAAAATATGGTTGAGATTAGGCTAGCATTTTTAGGGTTTAATATGCTATAAGTTAGGGTTTTAATTGCTGGAATTTTGTGGTGAACACAAAATTCCAGATAAGAAACTAGAAATCACTCATAGGATCTAAGAATCACTCTTAGAAGAAAGTATCAAACCTTCTAGTTGAAAAAACAAGTTTGTAGAAAAATTTCAGATTGCTTATCATTGAGAGGCTGAATTACACATGCTTATAAAGAAGTTTTTAGAACCCTTATTCTAATAGGAAATGGTTCCTAACAAATTTAAATCATATTCTAATAAAAATTTACAAGTCTTAAAAAACTATGATAACATATTTAAAATAAAATAATATATTTAACTTACTGCTACTTCCTATGTAATAAGAAATTCTAACACAATCTAAATTTCAGCCCTTATCTTTAATGTTTAACTCAATTCCAATCCTCATCCCACCAAATTAAAGCTTATGGTTGATAATCTTTCCTCTTTTATTTCTTTTGTAGACTTTAAGTTCTTTTTAATCAGAGGAATATTCTTTGGACAATACTAAGACATAAATTTTGATGTGTTGTATTTGTTCTCAAAAGTCTCTGTCCTCCAGCTAAAAATTGTACTAACTTCATTAGAAGCTTCGATTTAGTTTCCACACACTTGAGCGCTTCTCCAAAATATACAACTATAGCAGTAAGAAGAAAAATGTGATTGTAGAAAAAAGATTTTGCAAGGATGAGAACATACTGGCGTCTCACTTATTGCCTTGTGAACCAGATCCTTCAATATTCCATGAACCTGAATTTTGGAACAAAGCAATAAAACTTTTGCATTAGATAGCACAATATAGAAACAAAATCACAAGTTGTTGTTTCAGAAAAAAAAAATCAAATAAACATGCAAAGAACACAAAAATGATATCCCTCTCCAGCATATAATTGGAAAAGGTCAAGATTAAGATTTTAGCCAACAATTTCAATATTCTTTAGATATAAGGAAAATCAGTTTTTGTCAAGCCAATACATCAAAATTACAGCATCCAGAATGCATTTGAGATTGCATAAAATAAAAATTATGTGTACTTGTTCAATTATTGATAAATGTAAAGTGTAAAGTAATTATCAAAAAGTAGCACTTTCTACAATCTTCTTCTATCTGTGTACATTTCAACAATCCCAAAAGGCTGATATTGCAAACATGGGTTTGAGTGAGACCAGATGTTCAGGCTCTAAGGACCACTTATTTAAACTAATGCAATTTAAATACTATAAAATATTGGGGTATTTTCAGCCATGATGACAAAGGAGGCAAACAATCAATGGTCAAATTTGGAGCAGTATGCAAACAACGAAAGTGGAAAAACTAAACTATCCAAAGTATCAAATGTTGACAGCCAAGATAATTCTTGAGACAACCAGTGGTCCATTTGGTAAGATATCTAGGCACACCAAGGAGTCGTGTTAGATATTCCATGGAAAGCTCTCTACTAAGAGCAAAGAATGGGGACATAAGGGTGGACAACAAAGAAATCAAAAGCAGGTACACCTCACAACCACCAACAAAAAGAAGAAAAGGGTTAAGTGCAAAGAGAACTCAGCGTAGAAGATATTGAGAGGTTGGAAGGCCTTCTGATAACTCTTAAAAAATCTATTCCCACAAGTATGCGTTCATTGACAAATTTAGGTAAAATTTCCCTTTCACATGGTTTAAATGCCTCATATAAATTGTTTGCCAATTCCTAGATCATTGACTTAAGAGCCATAGATCATATGACAAACTGATACAACCAGCCTTCGCAATGGAGTTTCACGCCTTACACATCAGCCTAACAAGCTACACATGCCAAGTGGTCCAATTACAATGCAACAAGCTTCAAGGCTTAAACAAGCAATGCAAGCTTTTGTTCAAGCCCAAATCACAAGTCAAGTATATGAGGAGGCCGAAACATCTATAGAAGAACACCAAGGCGCGCCCAAGCCTGTGACTTTATTAAAGGAGATGTTGGAAGAAGCTAGCACTTAACCATTTAGGCTCATTTTTTATAATTTGGGCTTGTTATTTATTTTTTCTTATTTTAGGCTCAAGTACTTATTTATGGATTTATTTATTTATTTTAATGTGTTTAGCCCATTCCTAAAAGGACATGGATCAGATTAGGTTCAATAGGTTAGATACTCTTAGATTTGTTAGGATTAGCCTAGTTTTCATTAAATAGACTTGCAAACCTATTCCTATTAGGGTTAGGACTTAGTCAAGGGCATTTATACCTTATTATAACCCTGTAACCCTAGATTTGCATGATTAATAAAAATTTCAGAAGTGAATTATTCAAGGGAGGCGTGAATGTCTTCATGGTTACTTCAAGAAATTGATTTGCATCAATAAATAAGTATTTGCAACGTAAATTGATTTTTGATTTCTTTAGGATTGGGTCTCAAACTAATGATTGGGGGTTTGATCTAGCATGTTCTTAGAATAGAAAGATTATGGTTTTAATTCAATAGAATTAGGGGGTTTCAAGAATCTTTTTTTCTCGGGATTTCCGTGTCATCTTAGTATTAGAGCTTTGGCTTAATTCTATTGAACTCATACGTATCTTTTTTGTGTTTTCTTAGTTGATTCTTAAAAAAAATGTGTGAACAGTGCATGAACAGTGCGTGAACAGTTCGTGAATAGGGTGTTTCATGCGGGTGAACAGTGCGTAAACAGTGCGTGAACAGTGTGTGAAGAGTAGTGAAAAAAGAACAGTACCAAAACAATGTGAACAGTACAAAAAAGAATAGTATTGAAAAAAAGAGTGAATAGAAACCGAAAAAACTGAACGGTACGAAAAAAAGAGTGAAGAGTAAAAAAACCATTGAAAAACACGTCGAGTTGCCTATTTTAAACCTTGGGTATATTTAAAATTTGTTTTTGAGCTATCAAGTTTTTGTTGAGTTTCATAATATATTGAGTGTCTTTTTTTAATTCTTAGCTTACTTTCTTGCTTGTGCCTTTCTTTGCTTTCATTACATTGAATTGGACAATCTTGCATTCATGTTGTTCAATTATAAACAAAAATCATTGTATACACATCTTTTCCATCTGTGTATTAGCATATTATTTTATTTCTATCCGTGCATTACTTTGCTTCTAGAATTGTTCTTATTTCGTTTCTTGTTAGGATTTACTTGTTCTTTTCAATTAATTTGTGTTGCTT
>JANKOE010000003.1:49789024-49832286 GCA_026284465.1 Erythroxylum citrifolium
AAACAGGGACAAGCTGATCACACAATGTTTGTGAAGTGTGGAAAAAATGGAAAGAAATCCATCTTGATTGTGTATGTGGACGATATTATAATCACAGGCGATAACACTAGTGAGATCAATGATCTTAAACAAAAATTGAGGCTGGATTTTAGGGTAAAAGACCTCAGAGCATTAAGACACTTTCTTGGAATGGAGATTGCGAGAAGTAAGGAAGGTATTTTCATATCTCAACAAAAATACATTCTTGATTTACTAGAGGAAACAGGAAAGATGGGTTGCAAACCTATGGGAACTCCATCGGAGAGAAACTGGAAATTCAAGAAAAATGAAGAAGACCCTCCTATTGACAAAGGAAGATACCAAAGGTTAGTAGGAAAACGTATCTATTTGTCACTAACCAGACCAGATATTGCTTATTCTATGAGTATTGTTAGCCAATTCATGCACTCTCCAACTCAAAGACATTTAGAGGCAGTTAACCATATTCTAAGATATCTCAAAGGTAGTCCAGGTGGAGGATTAATGTTTCGGAAAAAAGAGAAAAGAAGCATAGAAGGTTTCATGGATGTAGATTGGGCTAGTTGTATTGAAGACAGTAGGTCAACATTTGGTTATTGTACTAAACTATGGGGGAATCTTGTCACATGGAGAAGCAAGAAGCAGTCCGTAGTAGCAAGAAGCAGTGCAGAAGCAAAGTTTAGGGCAATTGCACAAGGAATTTGTGAAGTTGTTTGGTTAGAGAGGTTGATGCAGGACCTACAGATCACCACTTCCTCTCCCACCAAAGTCTTCAGTGATAGTAAATCAGCCATCAGTATAGTGAAGAATCCAATTCAACATGATAGAACAAAACATGTTAAAATTGACAGGAGCTTTATCAAATGTGAAATAGAAGAAGGGGGCATTGATCTATACTATGTCCCTACTGAAGCACAAGAAGCCGATATCTTCACAAAGATCATGCCCCCGCCTAGATTCAAGACAATTCTAAGCAAATTGGAAATGATAAATATCTATTCCTCAACTTTAGGGGGAGTGTTGGATAATTATTTTAGATAAGTTTAGTTAGCTTAGGAGATTATCTTCTAGGAGATAAGTTTATCTTCTAGTAAATAAGATAAGTTAGTATATACGAAAAATCTAGTAGTTTAGTAGTATTAGAATAGGTTATATTCATGTATAAATTATATATAATCAGAGAAATAAAGTGGCCTTTTCTTCTGATATTTTCTATACCCTCTTGTTTCACATAACAAATACTGAAGCAAGTAGAGAAGCTCACGTAGATAGCATACTCCAGCACCAAAGTTCAAGACATAAGAAACAAATTTTACCTTCCCAGGGTTTGAATAGTTTCGCTAAATATGATATACTTCTCGACTACTGGAGCCTCTAGAAATAGATCTACCAGCACAGGAACAAGCTTTTCCGCAAACAAATAACTAGGCATTCCAGCTACTATAGTTGCTGACTCAGAATCCTGGGATGTGTTATCAACCTTTTTGGTGGATATAGAAGCAATTCCATTGGATGTTTCGGCATTTCCTTTCATATTATAGCCTATCGAAAAGACATAAATGTCAAAGTTATCAGTGCAAGACTTCAAAAACCTATTCCAATAAAGTACTACTAAGCCATTCCGTACCTATACCATTGTCTTGCTTTGTCTCATCATCTTCATTTTGTGCAGAAGAATCTGATCGGGGAAGATATTGCAAAAGTTCCCTAAGGAGTATTAGCCACATTGATGAAATATGCTCGGTTGGGCGTATCAGTGGCAAGATTTCCAACACAATACGCAGAACAGGTGGAACGTGTCCCTGTAGAAAAGCAGCACTCATTTCAGCAATGCTAGATTCATCTTTTGTTGTAAGTAATTTCTTTAGAATGCCACAATAATTGTTGTAAATTCAGAAAATATACATACAAATTCAATTTCAAAGTTCTCATTGGTTAGTGTTGTTTGCATTATTGCCATGTGTATGATTCCAAGCATCTGAGAGAACATTCGATCATCAAACATCCCTTGTGCTTGCACATACAATTCTCCTGTCAAAGATTTAAGAAATTAACATGACAAATAAGAATAGTTGTAAAAGAATTTGCTTTATTAGAGAGCATTCTTATGACAAAAACAACAAAGCCGAAGCAAATGGCATTTCCAGATTCAAAATAACATAAAGGTGAAAGATGTGTTACCAAGACCATGCAAAATCTCCTGCTTCACCTTGCTAGCTGCAGCACTATTACTGTAGTTTGGTGATTTCTTTAAAACATGTTCATAAACATCAAGAATTGAGCTAAGATAAGGCATTGGCAAGTTTCCCTGAAGCACCAAAAATAAAAGATAATTGTCAGGAAATTAAGGTACTAATTAAGATGAGTCCCTAATACATCAGTAATAATCTTGTTAATTAGAAGCCTAGTTTCAGATTTCATTATTACCTTGAGGGAATGAGAAACAACAGTTGTTTGTAAACAATTTATTGCAGCAATAGCAACCTCTTTGCTACCACTTGAGGTACTATTTTTTACAAAAAGAAGCAGCGACTCCCATCCTGCATCAAACACAAAGCATACAGCATTCACAGGGATATGGTAGCAAACACAAGATCTGCAACAGTATGAAACAACAGGAAGACAAATTATGCATCAGTATCAGACAAGAAGATAACGAACATACCTGACCAGAAATTGCTTAATCCACACAGAAAAGGAAAGAAAGATCGCAATAGACGTGCAATTCCACCAAGGACAAGCACAAGCGTCTCATCCCATTGTTTTTGAGCAGTGTTGCGGCTGCAAATTATGAAGGCAAAATGAAATAAATCATGCCCTACATCAATAAAGAGGAATCTGATTTCTGAAAGGATGAATCACCCAACAACATTGCTCGCTTATACCTGTGATGAATCAACATGTGAACTGCTTTACCTCCTCGAGTTCCTAATTCTTTCCCTTGCCATTCATCTTTTGATGAAGTTGCAGCCTATAATAACAAACATAATGAATAAATATTTGTGGAAATATAAATTGCAGTCATCATGAAATGCATATAAGCACTTTCAATTACCATGTGAGAAGCACGATCTAGTGCAGGGAAAACATAATTCCACAGGCAATCCTCCCACATGCTTTCTGAAAGTTTTTGGCCGTGACTTCCAAGAGTTTGAAACAGTGTCCTGACAGCCGCATTTCTCACCTGAAGTGCACATTACCTTCAGTCATTGTGGAATTGATGACTAACCCGTAAACATATAACTGACACCATTATGCTTCTGAAGAATGGTCCCCAGAAGGATAGAGCACGGGTAGTTTATATCAGTACATATAGAGTGCAAGAACATAGATTGTAACTTTTATTTTTAAGGCTCGTTTCCTGAACAATAAAACAATCCATAAAAGGCTACCAATTCTTAGAAACATGAACAAGACACTTCTAATCTGAAACCCACAACTCTGCAGGATAGCCTCAGTCAGCAAAGAACAGGTTGAAATTAAAGATCAAAATCCCCTAATTCTGTCACTCTGAGTTGAGTGAACACAGTTAGCTAGCAGGCTATCATTATTTGCAATAATATAATCGTGGTACTTATCAAGAGAACCCACATACCTCTGGTCGCTCATCAACTCCAAGCCTTTGAAGCAATGAGAAGACAGAGAAGAGCAACTTGTCGCAATCAATTATATTTGTTCCTGGAGTTTCGTCATTTACTTTTTCATGCATGTCAGGACTCTGCTTTTCCCCCAATCCACCATTGATTTGTGGGGAAATGAAATCTGCAAAAGAAGAAGCACCATTGATACATCATACTGTAATTTGCAGAAGTTGTGAAAAATACTCGTCGTTACATCATACTGTAATTTGCAGCAGTTGTGAAAAATACTCAAATAGGATAAACAGGTTTAAGGGGGCAGCTGCACCTGTTTTAACATCTGCTGCAGGCCTACGAGGAAAGCCTTTGACAATAAAATCAGTTGTGGTCCACAAGAGGCCTATTGCAGTCAAGCTAATATTCAACTCAGTCTTTTGAGCACTGTATGCTCCAGTGACATCCACACATCTGCAATGTCCATGTTGGTGAAGAAATGATTCTAACCATTTATAAGAAAGTGAAGCTAAGACTTTTGATAAACAACAAATTAATAACAAGAAATTAAAACTTGCAGGAAAAAGTCATCAATAACGTATAAGTGCAATGCTCATTTTTCAATGTGCAACACTACTCTCACAAGACAACAAGAACATGGAGAATACAAATCCTTTTTAGAGTAGGAATATTACATCAACAAATAAAAAAAGATTGTGCATTGCCTTTGAGAAATTTTGTTATGAGGGATAACAAATACTATAACAGAAGTTGATTAAACCAGTCATAAGAACAGAGATTAAAAATCTACTACATCCAACTTTCTTTGATGAAGAGCTACACACGAAGTGCGTGCTTAGTCCAGTCATAAGAACAGAGATTTACAATCTACTACATCCAACTTTCTTTGATGAAGAGCTACACACGAAGTGCGTGCTTAGTCTGAGCATGCATTTTATAAATTTTGTGAAGAATCGGAAACTCAACGTGCATTTGGAATTTGGAGGACAAATGGTTAGATAGTGAGATAGTTATTGCTTCATCCAGTTAATGATAGATCAAACTATATTGTGATACAAACATACACAGACAAAAAAGTATAGAAACTATGACAGCTAAATAGAAAGAGGTGATTTGTCCTTGTAAGAAGTTAAAAAGGGCTGTTAGAAAGAAGAATTGGATCTTACACATTGAGACACTCAGCAGGTATGGATGTAAGCCCATCACTCATAATGGCACGGAGGCTCTGCAAGCACTAGATCTATCAGGATTTGTTCATAGGATAAAATAAACCACTCTTTCATGAAAGATCATGACAAGTCATATTAGGTTTCAGTCTTTGCAACTTCTAGGAATGACCATATAGAAAATTAAAAGGGTAGGAAGAGATATTAAGAATCTAAAGAGAGAAACTTTAACCATTTTCAATATGGCACTTAATTTTGTCTCCTTAAGAAACCAAATTAAGAAACAGGTGCATATAGGACAAATTCACACCAATTGTAATGTTTTCCAACGATACTCTCAATAAAAAGTTGTTGTCACAAAGTCTACCGCCAATTATGTGAAACTCAAGTATGCCAACGCAAAGCATGCATCACCTCTGTGCCAGATGGAAAACCAGCTATGTCCAATTTTTCTCCATTGGGAAATTAGAATTACACTACAAATATATAAATAATATACTTTCAAGTACAATAATAATAAGTAACTGAACTAAAATCTTGTAGGTCTCCAGTGTATGCCCTTGAAAAAGATTATTAAAGTGTGAAGCATAAGAGCAAAGATGCTTCATGCTAACTAGAATAGAGCCATAACCTTGTCGACGTTTTAGACTTTTAGAACAACAGTAAGAAAAGAAATACATATTTATATTCGCTACTATGTTTCTCTGACAGTTTTGCATAAAAAATGTAGATCAGATTTTTACCCGCAAAATAAATATTGGACAGATGTGTTAGAAGGAAATCGCACGTAAGTGTAGCAGAAATATAAATACTTCATTTCCAAATGAATAAAGCTTCAATATGGTTTTACTAACCTGAAATCCAAGTGCAATAAGGTCTTTCTCTGATGCATCTGCAACAGACCTTTAGGAATTGGAAAGCAAAAAGGATAAATTAAAGAGACATAATTCCAGTAATAAAGTGTGATAATAATCAGAAATAGATAATAGTGTATACACGAAACCTTAACATTTCAAGAATATTTGACCAACTATAGTATAACTTTTCCCCATGCCTCTGGAAAGAGAAAGAAAGGCAAAGGCAAATGAGGCACAAGTGAGAAGATGCAGCATAATCTGATAATTAGACCAAACAAATTAAATGAATAATGAATACTTAACAGTTTCATGTTACCTCCAATACATGCAAGAGAATTTTCAACGATCCAGCTTGGACATCAATGTTTTGAGCGGAAAAGTAAAGCACCCTCAGAGGAGATATAACAGAGCACTCGAGAGATCTCAACTCCATATCACTACTTTCCATCTAGAGAGAGGTGAAACCATTATAAACACGGGAAACTTCCAATCTCAAAAACCCCTCGCTAGCTATAGAAACAATGATACTTACATTATTATGGAATCTAGAGGTCACGAAATCCTGAAACTGTTCAGAGCCTAAAACAGCAGATATTGATTGATCTAATGCATCAAAACCCATGTTCCGTAAATGTTGATTAGAATTATTAGCAAGCTGCAAATATATTTGGAAAGTCAAGGACACATGCAGTGGTAGTGTACATATGACAAAGAAATGAAATCATTAAATAACACCTCAATAAAGTGATCAACAACATGATCCCACAATGGCTCCACTCCTGCACAAGGAGAGATGAATTTAATAAGTGAAAGCACAATGATTAAGAAGTTCATTTCTCAGTCATGACTTATTTAACTAAAATAGCAGAGCATGAATTTAAAGAAAGATAACAAAGCAACATTAAATTGTTCTAAGCAAGTGTTCTATCAATTTAAGTCACTGATAGTTGATCTCCAAAATACAACAAACAGATCATTAGCTCAGGTAACACGTACAGCTTTATAGATGGCCATCACAGAAATGGTAAAGCCGTTTACTTAGAAAAATTAGGGAATTCATCAAAACCATGAGGAATACGTTAAATTACCATCCATAGGGGCATAAAAGCACAATAAATTGCAAGTCATATCCAAGAAACTAAAACAAATACGAGTATACAAATGCACAGTATCTTCTTTCACCAATTCTTCAAAATGAGTGTCAACACATACTGTGGAGATTATTGACAAGAATGGATATCATCCTTTCCACTGAGAAACTGATGCTTCCAATCTTTTGACTTAAAGTTGGTCCAAAACCACCTGATGTTCCAGACATGCTCTGGTGTGATAATTGACGTAATGCAAAAAGAAGTGATTTAACTGCAGATATGTGCATCAATGCTGAGCTCTCAAACAGCTTTACAAACCAAGAAAAGACAAGTTAGAAAAAAAAACACTTCAATTTGTGCTTAAAAATCAATCAGGGGCCATCTGGTTGCAGAAATATTAGGCATGTGTTCTTCGAAAAATGGTACGCATGTGAAAATAAAGAAATAAGCTTTAAAGATTCTAGATAGGAAGAGCCTTCAAAAAGTAAAAGAGGACATCAAACAAAGAATTATCACACTACCCGTGTTCATTCATTAAAGATGTTGCATTTTTTAAACCAAATGGCGCCCCCAGAGTTCGTTTACTTACCTGAGAATTCAAAGAAGAAAGTATGCTGAAATCACTATATTGACCCGATGATTCTCTTGCAAGCCTTGGTACTGTAGTGGAGACCTCCTGTAGAGACACAAAAGGGAAAGCTCAAAAACTTACACGGAAGTCCAAATAATAAATCATACCCAATAACTTTTCCATCAACAGTACTCAACTCCTTAAAGATCCAAGCAGATTACCTACAAAAGTGCATCTTAAGTATCATCTACTATCAGCCATAGTACGATTAATTTAGCAAAAATACAATGCCACTTGCACAGTTCTAATATTGTACACCACTGACAAACTATTTGGGCAATGTTAACAACACTGCATTCCCCAACTTTTAGGTCCTCCCGAAATATGAAGGTACCTGGTTATATTATTTTCTTCCAAAGTTAACACAAAAGGAGCACTGGTACATTTATTTATGGGTTCTCTTTCACTTCAGGAAAACCAATTCCCAAAAAATAGTTCTTCAAGAGATCAACCACTCGATGACAGTATCTTCTTTTTTTCTAAATCCAGACTACTTCAAAAGTTTCAGAGAATTTGAAACTTTCAATACAATTAAATCTCAAAGTCTTTGCTATTTATATCAATCAGGGGATAAGATGAAACTGCTGAACTTTCCAATACATTGAATATAAAGGCCTAAGCAACCACAAATAAATTCTTTAGTGGCGTATCCCAAAATTACCTGTGTCGTGGCATGAGGAGAATGAATTGCCCGGTCCAGAGCTGCCAGAGTTTCCAACACCTATAGTTATTTTCATTGGACTATTGTGAGGTATTGAGATCCATCACATTTATGAAACCCGTTAAAGAAAAACCAGCATACCAAGGTCCATGATGGTCCCAAAACGTTATGTAATCGATGAGCAATGTTGAATAGAGTCCTTAAAGCCTGAACCAAGAGCAATTCACAAGAAAGAGAATCATACAAATCAATCCTTAATAGGAACATAAACTGTAGTAAGAAACTATAATAAGGCAATCAGTTCACATGTATACTGCATATGTACGGGAAACACAGATACACGAGAATGCTAAGACTCAAACCTTAAGACCCTTACAAACTGCATTTAACTCCCTTCTCTTGATTCTAGTATGGTGTTCTTTACTTATCTATTGCCATTTTCCATATACATTAGGGTACGTAATAGAATTACAAATTCAAGTAGAAATATAAATCACTGCAATATGTTGGTGTGACTAGTAAAGAGAATATATCACAAGCACCAATACAAACCAAACACCTGCACATTCTTTGGGGTAAGGACAATGTTATCCCTTTGCTCAACAACTAACTCAGAACGCTTTGGCCCGGGAGAGTTCACTGCACTGCAACGATCTCGATTTAGGTCAGAATTTCAGCATTTAGATGGAACTTCAAGCAAGAAATAAATTCTTCAAGTTCAAAATGTAAGCATCTGGAAAGAAGGACAATATTAAAATAGTATATACCACAAATTTGCATGCAGTTGCCTATGGCAGTAAGGGTCATTTGATTCACTTTGTTGTAGATAAAAAAAACTATCAACCCTTCTACTTGACCACAACTCTCATTTATTAAAACAATCCTCTTCAATTTTTGTTATTAAGTCCTACATACTTGAATTTTCCAATGGAGGTCTTCCCATTGAAATTGTCAAGATTTTGTCCCATATAAACAAAATTATTGCATAAATTTCCTACTTGATATAATGTAAATGCAACGTGTTGCCAAAGAATACAAGTTTTATTAGACACTTTACCTATCTAACTATTAACCTTAGATAATGACATTATCAATCATTAGTATACTAAGTGATAAGGTATCAACAACAAAGTTTACATAGAAAGTTGAGAGTAGGTAAAAAGAATTTGAACAATAAGAATTTAAGTAACGGGACTTCACTAAGAGGTCTGAAAGTTTTTCTTTATTCTTTTTATTACCATGGGGCAGTTCATAGCAATTAAGAATAAATATACAATCACATTAAAGGACCTAAACAAATCCTAGCCATATGGCTAGGTACTCCTTATATCTTCTCCATCATTACACATTTTTTCTCTCTCTTATGTGGTTAGGATTGGACTGAAAATCACTCAAACAGATCACCTGTTTCATGTCAGCCAGGACTCAAAGAATGAAAACAGACAAATATTATGGCACAAAGTTGTCTTCCCTATCAATATTTTTAAGGTCTTAATCCCATACTTGAACTAATATCTGGTAAGAATATGGTTATGACTGTTTCAGACATTTAAAAGCCACATTGCAGCTGGAGCAATCAGGGTTACAGTATATAAATGAATATCATCCCAAAAGTTCAAATCCAAGTTATCAATGCAGACATTAGCATGACACCGTCAACTTACCTCCTCCTTTCTGCTTCATTAGGAAAATTGATTGTGAACTTGCAAAGGGATGCTAGGAAAGAGTTCAAAGGTTCTACGGCATGCAGAACCCCACATGCCTGCAGAATATACATAAGTGCATCACAATAGTTTGTGAGCTATCAGACTACTGCACTTTGGTGGAACTTTATCAACACATAAACTAAATTGATTTCATAACAAATAAAAATTACTTTCCTAAGAAGAAAAATATAATCCAACTATATATGGTTTACCTGAGTAAATGCTTGGTATCCCTTTAATATCTCCAACACAATGGCCTCTCCATGTGACCTTCCAACAAAATTCATGTCAGATGAGATACATGCATAACATGTCCTTTGACTATAATTTTGAGTAAGAATCAGCAAACCTTGACAATATTAGTGACAAAGCATCAAGAATGGTCAGCCAGAGTGAATCAACCATTGCAATGCAAAGAACTGCAGTTTTTCCGGTAAATTTTGAAGCAGGATCATGCTCACATCTGGGGGAATCCAGCTGTTCACAACAAAGAAATTAAAAACCTAAGAAAAGATTAAAAGAATATACATAACTAAAGAAAACATTGTGCCATCACCTCTCCAACTTCTACAGCTTTGTCTGTCAAAGTAGCCACGGTGAAGACAACACCCAAAATGCCTTCAACTGCCAAAGTGATTGCATGGGCCTCACTAGCAACCAAGACAGTAGCATTGGATGCATCATTGTCAAGGCTCCACTCAATCCCTGCACCAAGATTACTTGTTGACTTCCACAGAAGTTGTAAAATAAATCAATGTAAAAAGAATGTCAAATAAACCCTATATCATAACTTTCCTCAAGGTACAGAAGTTTATAAAGCTTTTACACCATAAATAAGAAAGAAATCAATCAGAACGATATCTACTGCATGAATCTTTGCCCTCAGTTAGAGATTTTATAGAGCCTCTACACCCAAGTTAGAGATGTTCTAAGAGTTGTTAAGTATTATTGTCCTCAGAACTAATAGAGAATTTATGGCAGAAAAGTTGAATAGCCTTTCAAGACTAAACGTGAATAAACAAAAGATATTAATAATTTAAATATTGAGGAGATAATCTAATGTATATTGAAGACATTTAGGAGATAAATCGAAGATATCAATAAACCTATTACAAACCTAGGGAAGCGGCTCAAGTATACATAGTCAAAGTGAAGATAATAAGTCACCGAGTATGCCAATCAACTGAAATCCTTGTGGCAAGAACTTGATCATTATAAGGTGATAAAAAAACAAATGTCTTGATGATGCGGCTATTTTGAAGGACTTCATTGAGCATGATAGGTCTGATTTTCTTGTTGGTCTTAATCGAAAATTTGATCAATTGAGGATCTAGGTTTTTGGGAAGCCACAGGTTCCACATTTTAAGGTGGTAGCACTAATTTGAAGTGAGAACTAGAAGAGATATGATGCTTGAACCATAGATCACATATAACTCATCCATGGTGGCTAGTGGTGGCAACAAATCAAATGTGGAAAGAGCATCATTGTTTGAAATGGAAAGCCTAGTCAACCAAATGCTCAAAATCATGACAATCTAGTCCACTTATTACAAGTACTCATGAGAAGTGTTGGAGGCTTTATAAAATCCCTCCAAATCGAGAATGGGGACATAAAGGAGAGCAGCCTAGGACTAACGAGTAGACCTGTTGGGAAATATCCAGTTGGATATTTCCTCGATATCATTGACTCCTAAATAGTTCAGAAATCAGATCTGGTATTATGTACATATATTAGGATATTATGTAAAGATATTAGTTTCCTAGAATAGCCATCTCTATTTCTACATATACTTGTATCTATGTACTGATGAATAAGTAAGTGAAATACAAACAGTAGAGAATTTCTGCAAGACCCATGTTGATGCAATACAACAAAGTGAATTAACACCATAAGAGGCAAGTAGTCTCAACCAAGAAGAGACCCAGAGGGTGAGGTCACTAATCAACAACCTTGACTTAGGTGAGTCTCCATTCTCTATTGGGTTAAATGTCTAGGGTAAAACATTTGCAACTCTTCGGCCGTGAACTTAGGAGTTACCAACCATATGACCCACTCACCAAATATTTTTTCCACCTACTTCCCGTATCCAAGCAACTAGAAAATAACCATAGCTTATAAGTCTTTAGCCACTCTAGCAGGTGTAGGGAATGTCAAAATAAGTCCATCACTAATTTTAAAAAACGTCCCTCATGTCCCTTCATCTCTATACCAAAATTCACTCAAGATTTATATTGCAATACGTTTTTTCTCACAGCTATTATGTATTTCAAGACAAGGATTCAAGGTAGATAATTAGACATCCTAGAGAATGAGATGACCTTTACTACCTTGAAACACTAAGTCGAACATTACTGAGGACAGATTATCCCATTCCTTAATTTTAGATTTTCATCCAATAAATAGAAAGTTTGCCTTCACCACCTCCAACTCCAATATATCCATTTTTAGGCATATTAAAATTATGTTGCCTTCTTTGTTTTAAGGTCTAGATGTTGAAAACTTTCATTGTGAAGTATGTGAGAGTCGAGTTGTATATTAGTTGTATACCTTTTTAGGAAAAGAGACTATTATCCTTTCCTTGGAGAGCGTGGAATCTTACGATTTTTTTCCCTTTCCTATGAGAGTATGGAATCCTAGGACACTGTTTTCCTTTCTTAGGAGAGTGTAGAATCCTAGGAGAATGATTCCTATTGTTAGAGATTGTTTCTTATTTTTCTTCCTACGCTAAGGTTTATATATAACTGTATAATTCTAACTCATTTATAAGAAGAAAAATCATTTTCCTTATTTTGTGTCACGGTATCAGAACAGTAGGGTTTTTTTCTTGAGAATTCTTCTTCAAGGAGCCGTCATCATTGCATTTTTCCTAGGACTTCTATTCTCTACTTTTTTTTCTTGTGCCTAATATGTCTCCATCAGAAATTGCCATTCCCAAATTAGATGAAGGTTCAGATGTTTTGTAGTGACAAGATTAAGAAATTGAGGAATTTATTGGGATCTCTTAAGAAGCTCTCTAGGGCTAGTTCTTTTCTATCTCAATAAAACCTTTATTTTGTTTTTGCATGAATGTGTCAAACAAGTATTATCACAATGCTTGGATAACTGATTTTGTTACCACAATATGAGTCACTTGCATATATTTCATACCTATACCCCATGCCCTAGTAATCAGAAGATTGTAATGGGTGATGGTTCCTTAGCTACTGTTGCAAGAGTAAAAGGTGTATATATTACACCTTTTTGTCTTAAAAAAGATTCTTTATTTGCCAAAACTATCAAACAACCTTGTGTCTATTCAAACACTTACACATGACCTTAAATGTTGTGCAAATTTTTCCTCTTCTTATAGTGTTCTTCAGAATTATGGCTCGAGGAGGAGGACTGAACTTACCAAAAGTCTCTCTCATCTTGAATCTTCTTGAAAAATCATGAATAATATGTCCATGTCTTTTCTTAGTACTTCAAATATCTTTACCATTTACTCCTTGATCAGTCGTCTTTTAGAATCTTAAAAGTCATGTTTCCATCCTTTTCATTTGATTCATAGTGATATTTGAGGTCCAATATTGTTCCTAACATTTCTAAAGCTTGTTGGTATGTTTCCTTAATTGATGATTGTACTTGGGTTATATGGCTTTTCTTGCTCAAACAAAAATCTAATATTAGCACTATTACTTCCAATTTTCATTCAATGATTTAAAATTAATTTGGGTTAAGGTTGAAAGCTTTAGGTCAGATTATGCTAGAACTTACTTTAATCAGATTCTGTTTCCCTACTTTCAAACAAAGGGAAATATTCATGACTCATTATGTGTTGACACACCTCAACAAAATGGGTTACCTAAGAGAAAAAATAGACATTTACTTGATATCACTCGATCTCTACTCTTTCAAGGGAATGTTCCTAAATCTTACTGGGGGTACATATATGATAAATAGCTCCCCTCTTGTGTTAGACAATAAAAGTCTCATGAAAAGCCTTAATACCTATTATCCCAACTTCAAAACCTCAAATAGGCTTACTCCTAGGGTATTTGATTGCATTGCCTTTGTACATTCATAGTCAACACACAGAAAAGTTAGATCCTTGTGTCATCAAATGTGTCTTTTTAGGTTACTCACGAAAAAAGCATTGAAGTGTGAAACCCTTCATCAAAAAGTTCTATATCTCAGCTGATGCCACTTCAATTGAAAACAAATCATATTTTACAATGTCCTATTTTCAAGGGGGAAAATCAATGATGGAAGATAGTATTTTCGAGTCTTTTGGCCACTTGACCTTCCTATGTCCCTCCCAAACTCATCTCGACCTTTAGTCATAAGTCTGTGTCAAAAAACATAGAAATCACTGTCGTGTCCATCCATGTTACTCAAGATTTTCCAAGATATCCACATGTCGTGTCCATCCATGTTACTCAAGATTTTCCAAGATATCCACATGTGTGTTCCAAAAGAGCAATTGTTCTAAACTTAAAACAAGTCAAACTCTGGAAATGACTCCACAATAAGCATCGATCCTCCTTTACATACACAATTAGTTGAAACACCTAAAGTTGTTGATAGAAAGGTACCAGAGGCTAGTAGGCACGCTTATATACCTTGCTCATAATTGACCCCACATAACATACTCAGTAAGCATAATTAGTTAGTTAAAGTAGGATCAGAGAGAGTCACATGTACAAGTTGCAAATAGGGTGTAGCATTACTTAAAAAGCAATCCAAGGAAACGAATTCTATTTAACAGGAATAATCATCTTGGCCTAGAAGCCTATATGGAAGCAGATTATGTAAGACCTATAGTGGACCGAAGACTAATTACAAGTTCCTGTACTTTCCTTGGAGGCAATTTGGTGACTCAAAGGAGTAAGAAACAAAATGTTGTGGCAAATCATTAGCACAATATGAGTTTAAAGTAATTGCTCAAGGCTTGTGCAAGATGTTATGATTGAAGATTATTCTAGATGACTTGAAAGTTAAGTGGGAAGGTCAGATGAATGTCTATTGTGACAACAAATCAGCTATCAATATTACTCATAACCATATTCAACGAGATAAGATAAAGCAAATTTAGATTAATGGACATTTCATCAAGGATAAATTGGAGGAAGAACTTAAGTGCATGACATATGTTCACCAGGAAGCCACATAGATGATGTTCTAACAAAGGGGTTGAACAGTTTTAAGTTATCATGATATTATTTCCAAGCTGGGAATGGAACACATCTACTCCTCAACTTGAGGGGGATTGTCAAGTTGTCTATTAGTTGTACGCCTTTTTAGGAAAGTCAATTTCTTTACATCCAAAGATTGTGAAATCCTATGAGATTGTTCTCCTTTTCTAAAAGAGCGTGGGATCTTATGAGATTGTTTTTCCTTACCTAGGAGAGAGTGCAATTTTAGGAGATTGTTTTCCTTTCATAGGAAAATGAGGAATCCTAGGAGATCAATTACTAATTTTCTTCCTACACCAAGGACCATATATAACCATGTAATTTTAAATCATTTGTAAGAAGAAAAAAGCACTTTCCCTTCTATTAGTGAGTTTGCTAAAAACAAGTGCATATTGTTTTCAACTAGTAATAACAGAAGCTCTATTCCTTTTTATCACATTCACAAATGATATTTAGGATCTATCTATTATTCTTTTGAAGTTTTTGGGCAAGATGGTTTCTTTCATTCATTGATGATTGTAATTGTGTTGCTTGAATTTTTCTGCTCAAACATAAATTCGAAGTTACTATTCTTCCAAAATTTTGTTACAAGATTAAAAACCAATTTGGGGTCGACATCAAAATCTTCAAGTCAATAATGGCGTGGATTATTTCAAACAAATCCTAACTCCATATTTTCAAAGGAAGGGATGGTACATCAGTCATCTTGTGTCAATACCCCATAACAAAATTGAGTCGCAAAAAAGAAAAATGATCCCCTCCTTGAAACAACCTGAGTCTTTATGTTCCAAAAACATTTGCTTGAATCTTTTTTGGGGAAAGCAATTCTTACAATTGCTCATATCATAAATTATTTGCCTTATAGAGTAATGGGATTAGAGAGTCCAATGCAAATACTCTCAATGTTCTACCCTAATTTGTACACTACAAATAACCTTATCATAAGAATATTTGAGGATGTCATTTGTTCATGCCCATACTCAAAACAATGTGAAACTAGATTTGAGGTCAATAAAACATGTATTTGTGAGATATTCTTCGACTCAAAAAGGGTACAAGCATTACCAACGTCCATAAAATCAATTCTCTAACTTAGTGGATGTCACTTCCAATGAACAAGAGTCTTACTTCACCAATCCTTACCTTTAGGGATAGAATTCAACAATTGAAGATAAGGATTTTTTACTTATATATTGCCACTTCCTACATGTTCATCTTGTTCCATTGTGCCGAACCATGTGTTTGAAAATCCTCCAAAACCTTTTGAGTCTAAACAAGCGTTTCTACTCTTGAGAACATCAGATTTGGCAACGTTGCAAGTCCAAGAGTCCAACCTAGATCCTAAGATTGAGTTGAACAATGTGCTTGAAAATCCTCTTAAACCCTTTGAATCTAAACCCTATTTGAAAATCCTCAAGAAAAAAATAGATTTTGCTCTTGATAACATGAGATTTGGCGAGGTCAAGGTGCTTTAACGGATGAAGATGGTTATTCTTGAATCTATGCAGGTCTAAAAGTCCAACCCAAACCCTAAGATTGAGGTAAAAATTTCTAACCCTTCATTGCAAAATGAAACTAAATTTCATGAGGGTAATGATGACTAGGATCTTCCAATTGCTATTAGGAAATGAATAAGAGAGTGCACAAAACAAGTCAATGCAGGGTGGTCTAAATGGGTGCATACAGTGAAGTATACAGCAAAAGACAAGGTTGGTAGCGAAGGAGTATAATCAAACCTATGAATTGATTATCTCTAGACTCCTACTCAACTGCAAGGATGAATACTATTCAAGTTCTGTTATATAATCTAAGCAATCACCACAGGCATGGTTTGGAGATTTGCTAGAGTTATGATGGCTATGAGATACAAACAAAGTCAAGGGGATCATATGTTGTTCATTAAACATTCACCTTCAGGGGAGTCACAACTCTCCAAGTTTATGTGGATCACATAATAGTAATAGGAGATGAGAAAGAGAAATAGAACCAAAGTCAATGTTTGGATAAAAAGTTTGTGAACAAGGCATTAAGTAGGTTTAAATATTTCCTTGGGATTGAGGTTGCTCACTCTCGGCAAGGCATTTTTATCTCCCAATAGAAGTATATTACAAACTTTTTCGGGAAACAAACAAGATAGTATGCAAACCAACAAGTCCTCCGATAGATCTAAATCTTAAACTTTAAAAAGTGGACTAGGATATTGCAATAGATAGAAAAATGTATCAACACCTGATAGGAAGAGTCATTTATTTGTCTCACACATGGCTAAATATAGCATATGTGATTTGTATAGCCCAAAGGAAGTTCATCTACAAGCAGCTCATCGAGTGTTTTGACAGCACCATGGGAGGGAATAGAGGTTTTAGTGCTTAAGGCATATACAAATGCCAATTATGTTGGGTCAATTGTTGATAGATATCAACCATTGGACATTGCACCTTTCTTGGTAGAAACCTTGTGACATGGAGGAGTAAACAACATAATTCCCAAGATGTTACATTAATTAAACAACATAATTCCTAAGATGTTACATTAATTAGTTAATTTTACAACAATTTCACATTTTTTATATGGCGTTAGACAGAATAAATAGATCTACAAAAGATCAAAACATAAACAACCACTTGCTAAGAGAATCTTCACTAGTTTTAATTAAGTACTTCAGGATTGACACATACTTAAAAAACTAGACAGTACAAAATAATTGATAGGAAAAGTGGTGGGGCATCATTTACCCTAGGGCAACCCAATTTCGCTTGATCAAAACATCAATTGAGCCACCATAAAATAGCACAACAATCATCATCAATAGGGCCCAAATCACCCCTACCAAAATTATAGAATTGCAATATGGTAAAACTGATGTTACTCTTTCCAATCAAAATTAAAATACCTTTTGCTTTGCTGCTAAACATCCCCGCAACAGCTGCCAAGCTCTCCTCACTTGTCTCTTGAACCTAAGAGATTAAACATTCATCTTGGTCAACAAACAAACAAGATATCCATTTGTTTTACAAATAAAAAAAAGGAATCTGTAACAACTCTGGGGAATCAACACAAGTCGTGCACATCATCAAGAACTTACCAAAAGAGGAAAAAGAGTATGTCCAAAAGATAAAAAATAAAATATGTTTTTCCAAAAAAAATGTAAATCACAAAAGCAACAATACATCTTCATAGATGGATAGAAGAATATGAGAACTAAGTATGAATCAAACATATGAACTGTTGGAATTCGAGGCTGGAATTAACAAAATAAGGAATTGAAATAAATGATAGTTCTAGGAACAAAAGCACACTTTCAAATCTTAGAATTCATTAAAAAATCATCAACTTCCTCTAAAATTTGATGTATGACAGATATAATAGACATTGACAAAGTATTTTATTCTAACCATAACTCTATTTCGTAATTGAAACTAAACTCTAACTAGTAGCGAATAACATGAACTGATCTACTAAAACCACTAAATAAACATAAGAAAAGAAATCTCAGTAAAATAAATGTTGTATGAAACTAAACCTTTGCCTTATTTCCATCATTCTCCCTAGTTTGATGAGGGTTGATCACGATGAATCATTGTCATTTTCTTCTTGCCAAGTTCTCATTGAATACCAATAGAATGACCTTGTATATTGACCACCAATATTTTACATTGACAACCAATTTTGTGAAAAAGGAAGCCTAGCTTTTATCTAAATCCATAGATCGAGTTTGCTTCATGGACATCTTACACAATCAACATATTTACAAACCCTTTGCAACTAGCAGCTGCATGTGCTCACTTTATGTGGATTATAAAAAATTATACTGCCTTGTTGGCAATAGACGTGGCAATCTCGTGTCTTGTAACAAGACTCCTCTTCCTCTTTTTGGATGTGTGTACTCTTAGATTGCATTAGATTTTAGAGGGGACTTTATCAAGATGATCTTGTTTCTTGATACGGCCGTCAACTAAACTGTTGTCTTTCTCGTCAACACTAAGGCCACTCAATGAGAAGTATCAGAACATTTAGTGAGCCATGTAACAAATCACAATTAATTAGGTATTGATATTTATCCAAATGTTCCACCGTGCTTTGCATGATTATATATATCTCCAAAAGTGAGTTATAGGGTATGCTATGGAAATTCAAGTAATCCATTCACACACCTTAACCCTCATTAGAAACAAAATGACTAATAAAATCAATGGCTGTAGATAACAAGGTTGAAGTTTGTCAACATCTTTCACCTGTACAATGGAAACAACTCGAGCAAGAGCTTTAACCATGCCCTCCACAACATTTGTGTTCTTTGGATGCCTACAAACCAGAAGCAAAGGCAACAACAATTGTTAAAAAGGTCAAAAACCTCAAAACCATATGTCTTAAAACAAGGACATTGATTTCCGACAAAGACTACTTAAACAATTCATATATTTGTTCGTATTATAAGCTTTTTACTCATATAACAAAGTTTAGAAGTTCATTGTTGTAGACTTCACACCAGCATGAGATGACGAGAGAGAGAGAGAGAGAGAATTAGCCAACATAATGCAACACAAAGATCAAATCAAAATTTTTTCTTATGAGCTTACATATCAAAGTTTTGGAAAAGAATACGCAAAGTTCGTGCCTCTACACAAAAACCCTGTCATTCCAGACAATGAGATGTTAAAAGAAAAACAAAAGTACTTTGAATCAACATCATAGTGTAATCATTACCCTTAAGATCTCAAGTACAAGAATACGATGCCACAATGGAAGATCAAGAAAAGTAACCTTCAAAAGCATACTAAGAAAAACCTGCATTACAAGAAAGTAAAGTAGAGATGGTATAAATTATTTATTTACCTGCTAAAATCTCAAAAGGAACATATTACTGTATGATACGAACATGGAGCCAAAGAAGTAAAAACAAAAAACAAAGAGGGAGAGTATAGCAATTTAGGTACATGCTTAATCCCTACATAATAATACTTTTCCATGATACAAATGTCACTTGATTTTTGATAAATTAGCGGCTTAGCTGAGAAGGTATCATCAAAAAATGAAGACAACCATACATGGAAAAATAATGACAAGGTAGGACATCTGTAACAAAAACAATTTAAACCATTTCCTGTAACAAAATTTTATTTTAGGAAAATCTTCTACATGTTGCAAAAATAGGAATCCCTTTACTCGAACAATCTTGGCAAAATCATAAATGAGAAGATTTGTACTTTAAAATGGCAACTAATGTCAAGTTCCCATTTTTAATCTCCATAATTCTAAAAGTTTCAATGCTTCTAAAGACCCCATATACATTCAATAATACCACGACAAGGCCCAAACACCCACAACAATTTTATTCCTTTATCTTAATCTACATAGGCACCTCTTTTACTCTCCTCAATTATATAGTTTATATTATATTCTTTTTCCAAAAAGCTACAATTGTAATGCATGAGTTATTATAGGCAGGCTTTTGTGCTCTAAAGTTAGCATTCTTATAAAGAAGTAAATATTAGATAACAAGAGAATTCATGATATACATTAGTGAACTAAAAAATTATGAAGTAAAAATTAAAGGCATAAGGATTTGAAGACCAGTGTGGCTCAGGAATTAATACATGATTTGATAGCTTGAACTTGAAGACATATTAGCTACAAACAAGAATCAGATATCTAAATCTTCCAATTGAATTTAGCAAAAAATGTATTACAAGTCATTTTTCTATGAGCAATGCTAAAGCAATTGACTTACAACAATGAAGGACAAAGAGGCACAACTAATCTACTTAAGGCATTACCAAACATAGAGGTATATAAGACAAGATATCCATTTTCAAATCCCTTGCAAAGCTAAATAATACCTCACATTCAGTGACAAGGGATGAACTGTATAGCCTGATAATATGAGCAACTGAGCGCAAGACCAAACGACGGAATGAAGGTTCCCCTACTTCTCCTTCAAGCTAAAAGAAAAACAACTTATCTTAGAACCAAAGTAAAATTATTTGCAATACGGACCAATTACCTCTAGGAAGATTGTAATTTAGTATATGCTTGTCACCTACAAGAAACAAACCTCAACATTGGTACGGAGTGAAGTCATCAAAAACGAGCATATCTGGTAACGTAAAACCTGAGAAAGTTTTGTAGAAAACTTTATAGCTGCAGAAGTTTTAGCCACATTCAAAAGCCAAAAAACATAAAGATATACATGGTTTGATGATCGTTTAAAATCACCTGTTCAAAGGGAACTAAGGTCTTGAAAATAACTACATAATTAGACAGAATGAACCTGTATAACAAAATCAAAAAGATTTAAGAAAAGAAAGAATAAATATCATTACGATTTTATTGAGAAAAAAAATCCTTTTAATGTATTTCAATCTGTTTTCATCATCAATTGTGATGATTGACTCACTATACCCAATTTTAAGATGATAGAAGTAGCCTTCATTAAATAACCAATTAAAATTTAAAAGATGCAGATATAACCTACACAAACCAAGATAGTTTAAATATCCTCACCCTCTAGGAGACGAAAAATAAAGTAGCTTAAATTTCCATCTCTTAATACTCTAGAAATAAGCAAATCACCCACTACATCATCTTGATCAGTGACTTGGACACAAGTCCACCAAAAAGAATGCAGTAACTAGACATTTAGTTAGATAGATCGACAAAGCACTAGAATTGGACAAAAAATCATCTTTCCCACCTTGATCTACAAATATTCCGTAATTAATCATGAGGCATTACAAGATAAGAATTGGAACCTTGCCTTGGGGCGGAAATTCATGCACTTAGAAAAATGGAATGAGAGAAGTGGTTGACAAATTAAGAGGAAACAAAATAGTTGAATGTAAGTTTATTCCATCAAATATAGGACAAATGGATCATTGGAGAGGTATAAAGTCAAATTTGTTGCCAAGGGTTTCACACAATATTTTTGATTATCAAGATACATTTGCAACAATTGCTAAAAGAAATATGGTATGATAGCACTATAGATCCTAAGAGCACCAAGGGTCCTGACAGCACTATGGGTCCTAAACCCATAGTGACTTATGTTAGAAGGAAGAAGGGGAAGGGACTGAATATGGGCCTCAAGCCCATACTATGTATGGGAGGGGGGTAGAAGAGAGAAGTTAATAGCTAATGAGTATATAAGGGAATGGGGAGTAGAGAAGGGTATCGAAAATTCTATTTTGAGTATTATCTCAGCTATATGCTTGAGGGGCCATAGATGGCTGGTAGCATAGTTCTTGTAGATCCTCCTACGGGGCTATAGCTAATCATAAATAAAATACCTTATTTCCTTCCATTTTCGTATCATGGTAAAAGTCTATTATCTTTAGTGATCCACATTTGGGAATTACAACAATTTGACTATGAAGTCCTTCACAAGGACTTGTAAGAAGAGATTTGAAATTGGGCTTTACGAGAAAGTATAGTGCAGAGTATGCAAACTAAATAACACTCTGTATGAATAAAAACAACCACCCTGAACATGGTTTGGCATATGCACAAATGCCATGATGAGAAGTGATATGAACAGAGGCAAGGAAATCACACTCTTCTCATAAAATATTAATGTGAAAGCCACTACTTTATTAATATATATGGATGATATCATCGCAACTCAAGATGATGTTGAAAAGGAACTTGAAGTCAAAATCGGTGAACAAGTTTGAAATGATATAGGTAAGCTGATATATTTTATTGATATTAGTTATTAGATTGGCTTACTCAAGGCAAGGAACAATTGTATTACAAAGCAAAAATATATTTAACGCCTAAAGAAACAAGGTTATTAAAATTGTCAAACTACAAGTCTTTGTATTGATGAAAACCATATATTAGAAGTAAAGAAGCTAGAGATATCAATGACAAAGGTGGCTGGTAGGAAACTTGATCTACATGGACCACACTAGACCTAATGCGGCATATGTAATTGGTCATGCACAACCTATAGGAGGAACGTTTACAAGGTATTAGGTTTTACAACTACAAGCCACGCTAGGAAGAGAAATATTATTTAAGAGAGTGAAAATATAACAATCGAGGTATATACTAATGGAAACTATACTAGATCCTTGTTAGATAGGAGATTCATCATTGGGTATTGTTTGTTCTTAGTAAGAAATTTCATCTCATAGCAGAGTAGAAAACAACCTATGTAGACAACGTCTAACCTTGAAGCAAATCTCAAAGATATTACTCATGAAACTTGCCAATTCTTGTGGCTGAAAAGCATTCTTAAATATTTGGAAGTTAAAAGGGGGAAAACCCATAAAGCTTTATGGCAATAATAAGTCAACAATAATTTTCCAAAAAAAATAATAAGTCAACAATAAGCATTGCCCATAGCCCTATTCAATATGATCATAAAAGAACATATAGAAATTGACTAGCATTTCATAAAAGAAAACTTGGATGGTAAGATGATAACTACCACCTGATTATTGTCTAGTAGTCAACTGAAGGATGCAATTACAAATGGGGTCCCTATAATAAGGTTTGAAGAACTAAAATACAAGTTAGGAAGTGAAGATGTCTGCTCACTAGCTTAAGGAAGAAAACAAATTACATACTAGCGTTTTTTTTTTTTTTTGGTTTCAGTTGGTAATATCTCAATGACATTCTAATATCCCAAGCTTTTGAAAAAGATACAAAGTTTTGAATTGTGGTATAAAATCGGTGTCACCAAAATACATCTTGATAGCAAATTTCCCACATTTATCAGTAGGACAATGTAACCAAAATATAAAGCGTAACCAAAATGTAAACTGCAACCACAAGCTAACGTTTTCAGCTTTTCAAGATGAAGTTTCATGAATATAACATTGGGACAACACAATGTAGTAAGCTCAAGGTTTGCAAGAATACAAATGGAGAACAAGATCTAAGAGTAGAGATATGTGTCTTACTCCAGTATGTCAAGCGCAAATATTCGTTGAAGGGAATTGACACGTAACCAGCTTGCCTATCACATGAAGGCAAACTTGTTAAGCCACAATAATAAAGGGGAAAAGTTTCACACTAGATATATTCTTAAAAACTCATAATTATAAACAAATATAAGATTAGATTACTAAAACTATCTAATAGTTTCAAATAGCACATACTGATCCACCTGCAGCAAGAGCTGTCAGGTCTTCAAGCAATCGAAGCCCAAGCTTTCCTGATTTTGTTAAGATATCCCTCCTCAATGTTCGCTCTCCAGAAAAAAGTTCATGTTGAAATGATCTGTTGATACTTGGGTTAGTTGTATGGATAATGGTAGCAATAATGTATAAGGGCCAAAGAGTAAAATTTTAAGGTACATAGATTAACAGAACAAACAAATATCTTATATTGCCCTTTCCTCATCCACCTACCCCGGAGTCAACAAATTGAGTTTACACTAACTGTATGCACATATGCACAAAATTTAAAAAAACACCAAAATCACACACACACATGCATTGCACAAGCCATTGCAAACTAGGCAAACACCAAGGTATATGAGAACCAAATACTTGGATAAAATATTCTTAGGAAATAACATACTCTGAAAGATTGATGTTACGATTAACATCAGAAGTGACTGGACCAGATCGAGTACCATGGCCTCCAGAACCAAATTTTCCTTCAGGAAGAGACTCAGCACGAACCACATAATCAAAGATCAAAGCAACTGCCTGTCTAAAGGTAGCTGCTGCAGTACTAAAAAGGATACACAATAAGAAGAAAACAAAAATTGATTATCATCTCCCTACTAATGTATAATTTGGAAAGAGCGTTACAAAAAAAAGGCGAGCAAAGTGCATCTCAACAATCAATGTGGCTAGCAAAATTCAACTTACTTTCTCACACTATCTGAAGATTTGTTGTTTTCAAGGAGCCGAAGACATATTTGAAGGGCTTGACCCATGTTCTCCTATATTGGATAGAACTAAAACGGATTAAGATAAACATATCACGATGTAAATATCAATACAAAATAAAGTTGGGAACCATGGTTGCAACAAAACATTGTTTTATTACCAAGGTAGATAAAAAATTTTGTGATATAGTAAGTAATTGGCATGTGGAAAATAAAAGTTTCAAGTAAGCATCGAACTTAATGCTCCCTACAACTATAGTCCGAAAGGTGCAAACCTTAAACACAAAATTCAAAAACATAAAACTTTAATCCAAATGGTCATCATCATGGTGAATTTATTTGACTCAGGACATGTCATAAGGCAATCTTCCCTCCATCTCTCTTTGTCTCCCTGTTTTAGAAATTGAAAATTGAATCTTAAAAGCAAACACATTAAACTAGAAGGCGTAGCACCAAAGGGATAAGCTAGGTATACTCATCTTGTATTTGATTCCACTTAAAACATTGGGAATACTTTATTACAAAGGGATCGACAATATTACATACACAATTGCATCCGTCATTCTGCTGTCTAAGAAAGAACAATTTATGTGACAAATTTACAAAATTGCATCACATGATTAATGTTGCCTATGTATCACACTAGTATATAGACACTAATATGAACGTTACGCAACAAGAATTGCTAGTCTCTTATCTTATAGAATAATATAAAGGTTGATGCAAATCAAAAAATTAATTTGAATTTGTCAGATTCAATTAGGTTATTGGCCTCATTCCACCTATAATGCATTTAGCACATTCACTAGAAAGGAAAATGAAACAACTGATCCTCACCTCACTTTCGGGAAGTAAGTGTGACTGAAATACAATCAATATCGTCTGTAGGGTCTTAAATTGGACAGTCTCATCTGCCATTTCAGCATGCTGCACGGAGCACAAATCATACTTATGATTTACTAACAGTTTTGGTTGTGTGTCAAATGCCTTTCAAATACCAAAAGGAGAATATTGTACTTTCAGGTATCATATGTTCTTATTAGATGATAAGAAATAGTCTACAAGGAATAGAGGTATGAGCTTTAACTCATTGAAAGAAGTGTGTGTCTGCATCCACTACTTAAGCTCAATGGTAACTACAAATGTGTGTCTGCATCCACTACTTATCAAAAGTAATCTCATTGCATTATCGAAAAGTATATATAAATTACTAACTGATAAACAATGAAATTTTACAACACTAGTTCTTCATATGAAACAATTTGGAACAAGTATCAGGGAAAAATTATTTGGTGAATTTCTAGCTCAAAAATTTTGATTGAATCTGCATTCCACAAGAGGAGTCAGCATCCTATGAACATAATAACAGAGCATTTGAATTAATGCAAGCATAGACTCACATCTTTCAAAGTAGAAAGTATCTCCTTCAAGGCTGATGGAGCAACTGCATCATGGGATATGAGTTTTTGTAGACAAGAAAGTCCAATTACACTCAACTTGACAGTTTTGACTTCACAGGCCATCAAAAAGATACGTAAAATGTCCTCACTGTGTGCAATTTCACTAGGAGTTGACAACGTTCGAAGCTGCGAGGGTAGTTGAAGAAAAAAGCATATTCTCAAAACAGAGATCCTGAATGATCGTCATCAAACACTGACATTGGCTTATAATCATAAATTCTATTGCAGCATTTTTTTTTCCGAAAATTAACAGATTTCATTAAAGAAATATATATACAGTCTAGAGTACAAAAGATCTAGAATAGTCTAAAAGTTCTAGATTACATAGACTTGTGGTTCCTAGTAATCATCTACATCTTAAAATCTACGGGATACTTATGAGACCACATAAGTATTAGATAAGAAATTTTAAATTTTATTTTAAACCGTATGCATACTTCTGAACTAGCTCCAGCTCACAAAGATAGCAATTTTACTACTTCTTCGGTGAATTTTGTTCCAAAACCTTAACTCCTGATAAGAAATCAGTTGAAAACTTCCTACAGTCTAAAAATAAACCAAACGGTTCAATCAAACAAAAGTAAGTCTCGAAAGTACACTTCAGTATAACAATCGAAATCCCTCATCTCCAAGTTGTAACCATTTACTGTGTAACTAAAACAGATTTACTACCTACATTATACAAATAGAAATGCATAAGACAATATGCGCACTATGAGTAAACGTATGGTTACTTAAAAGAATACGAATATTAACCTTTAAAATGGCATGCTCAGCGGCGTCCTTGACGGCAGGGTGGCGACGGCGAGCCTCGGCAGATAGAGCTCGGAGATCGGACTCCAAGACCGCCATGAAAGCCATGGCTCGGCGGGGTCGACAAATATCTCGAGCCGGCTAAGTAGAGACAGTTCTCGAGAAATACGATGAAAAAGCAAGATCGAATGCTAAATTTGGGTGAAAAGCCAGAGATCGTGGCCTTGAGACTTGAGAGGAAGGGAGAAAGAGAGCTTTAAGAGAGTATTGGTCGTCTTCCACAATCACAGATCCGTTGCTTAGTTCCACGTGTGAGGGGATTCTGGGCTTCGAGGCTGGATCGCTGAACTATTTCGCTACATCTTTCTTTCAGGGTGGGCCTCAGCTATGTTGCTACAAAGGCTTAACTCGAGTATAACGTCTAGATTACAAAAAATTGTCCGAGTTGTTTTTATAAATCTACATAACTTAATTTTGCAAGTTCACAATTTTTGCAATGTAGAGCTTGATAAAGCAAACATTCGTAAGGAGGGTGAATTGTATGTATAAATATTTTTTGTAAGTTATTTTGATATAAAAGAAAATAACAGGAGCTTGTTTATAATTAATACAGTAGGAGCATATTGTACGATAGGATTTTATTTAAATGAAAGGAGTCTATTAAACGATAAAATCTTTTAAACAACAGGAGCTTGCTAAACGAAAAATCTTATTAAAAATAATTTAAAACAGAAGGCACCTATTAAAATTAAAAGAATCTTTAGCAAGTTGAAAACATAATAAGCCTACTATAACAGTGATGGAGCCTCTTGCTGAAATGAACACACGCACACATTATAATGCGGAAATATAAAAGTTAAGAAAAGAGAGAAAAGGACTGGTTCAACTTACAACCTAAGCTTACATCCAATCTCTAATTATCCAACTTAAGTATTTCACTATAAAAACAAGTAGTAATTTAACGAGCCCCTCTAAGCTCATAAGTTAATATTTTTCAAGATTCTCTAACCTTCCAAACTAGTAGTATTTAGCCAGCCTCTACAAACCCTTAACAAAAAATGAAGTTTGCTCGATATGAGCTACACTGATCTCTCTAAAAATATTTTCATTTTCTAAAGCACAAGAGATTTTAAAATGATATCACTTTCAAAAGAATTTATGTTATAAATGTATGCTTTCAACTAGTCGTTACTTCACTTGCATTCTTAGTCAACTTGATGGATTTAATTCCGAATAACTTTGATCTCGTCTTTGTAAAAAATATCCTAGTAATCACGCGGCTAATATATAACCTTCATAATAAGTAGGATCCTTTCGGATAAACCATTTTTTAAGAAGGTAAGTTCGTAAAGAAGGTTCTTGCAAGAAGAAAAGCAATTATTCCATGATTTTATTTCCTTTTAAGAATTATACCATTGTTTATATATAAAGAAATAAATCTAATTTGAATTTTGAAATATTATAAGATTGTCATCAAAATTGAGCTAACAATCTCCTCCTTTTTTATAATGACAAGCAATAATAGATATAGTTTTCAAATTTTAAAAAGATAATGGATGATTTCGAAAGATACCTGAGACTTTTATGAGTTCATACATAATTAGAAGGAGCCTGCCTCTTAAAATAGGAGCTTATTAATTATGTATCACAGATTTTCACACCAGAATCAATCATAGATATAATCAAGGTAGCATCCAGAAATCATATCATATATATGAAAAAAAAATATGTCCACGTAAGCTCTCCCCCTTTGTCATTATCAAAAACAAAAAATAAAGAAACGAGGAGGAAGTGAAATAATATATTGATATGCAAGATAATATCATAAGTACGAATAAGCCATAGAAAAACAACATAACTAATAGAGGGATTCAGAGATTTTTCTGAGCAGGATCTACATATTAAGAAGCTAATTTTGCATATTGTCTATATATTCTTACATTTTTTCTTGATTGTTTTGAATGTTCTTTAGCAGTTGTTGGATGCTTACATTATTTTCATCTTGAGGTGGAATATTAGCTCGTTGATCTTAAGCAGAACCTAGGATTTTTACTTCTCTTTCATATTTCTTTTCCACTCAGACATTATTTTTGCAATTCATATCCAAATTGGTATGGAATAAAAAGATGAAAACTTAGTTGGTTTATACCAACTCAAGCTTACAAAAGGTACTCCATAATGGTGGAAAATCTTGGTGAGTAATATCCCATACGGTAAATAACCAGTTGTATTCTTACGATTCCCTTTATCCACCATAAACCTTAAGATCATTGTAGGGAGATTCATTTTGTTTCCTTTCAGCAAATTATACACTTCATAAGTGTCTAGCAAACTGCATCTTTTAACAGAACTACTCTTGGAGAAAATAGAAGCAACTGATAACGATGCAAGACAACGTGGTAGTAAGTCAAATTGCCTGCTCCAAGGTCTCCCATCTTGGGTATTTTCAGCATTAAGGCAGATAGATTTAACAACTTCTCCCAAATCCAGATTTTTGACATCCCATTTATGACAAGAAAAATCAGTTCTCCCTATAGGAGTTATGTCTAGTATATCTCCTAAAATTTCTTTAGAAATTAGAATTTCATTTTCACACACCCATGAGACTATGACTAACTTTCCATCAATTACTTACTTTCTCATAGGTGTGTAGAATGCCCTAACTAGCTCATCACACATTGTTTCATCTAATTTTAGGAAGTTTTTCCAACCAATTGCAACAAAGTAAGGAGAGATAGGTATACCTATGTTATCAAACATCATAGGAAGCAAGATTTTCTCAGTAATTACCATTCTTTTCTTGTACTGCGTTTTATAGCAGATTTCAGCTTCCACTTATTGAAACATTTTTTGTGGTATTAACTTTTTTCTCCCTTTTAAGCAACTATCTTTATTTTCTTTGTTATGTTTTCTTTAGGAAGCATTTTTTCACGAAACAACTCATTTCTAATGATAGGGTTCTTAATAGTTTTTTCAATCACAGGCATTTTTCCTTTCTTTATCTCTCCCTTTTTTTCTTTTTCTGGATTCTTCTTCCTCTTCCTTTTTAGTATCTGTGGTATCTTTTTGTTTAGATATTTTCTCAACTTACTCTGCAAGATTTCCTCTGGTTCGTGGTCATCTAATCAATCTAGAATGTTTTTATTTGAATCATCAACATTTATAACCCAGTGTACTTCTGATACTTGTTGCTTAGAGGAGATGGGTTCAGTAACATGAGCTTCACCATGACTATCAACGGAAGTTGGAGTTTTCTTTTCTCCTTTTGATTTGGTTCATGCCATTGTAGATTGTTGGAAAGAGAAAGTTGAGAAGATGTGGAAAGTCTACAAAAAGTTTGAATGGAGAACGAATAAGTGGCGCTTTTGAGAAACAAATGATGAGTAGAGGAGAGAGATCTATTTTTGTATATTTAAGCGATTCTTGAGCGTTGATCTCGTGTGAAGATGAACAGTCAAACACTAATACCGAAAGTGTGATCATCTGTGTATCTTCTGTCAATACCGTACAGCTGCTTGTCAGAGTTACGCGCACGTTTTTAAAAGCTGAAACAACGCCATGAATCATTTCCTTTTAAGACATGTGTACCCTACTTTGTTAAAGAGAGAGGAGCCTTTTAAAATTAAAAGAAGCCTATTAAACTAAGAGAGAGTTTCTAAGGAAACACAACAGAAGGAGCCTGCGAAATGCAATAACAAGTAGAAGAGAGAATTGATGCAGAAATAATATCAGAGAGTTTGCACTGATTAAGCTCTTTTCTTAAAATGCAAAATATATTTCAAAAAGTGGCTCGGTAAAAATGTCAGCTACTTGATTTTCAGTATTAACATACAAAAGATCAATGGCTCTTTCTAAAACATGATCTCTAAGAAAATAATGTTTGACTTCTATATGTTTAGCCCTTAAATGATGCATAGGATTTTTAGAAAGATTAATGGCACTAATGTTATCACATAATATAGGAATATGAGAAAAGTTTAGATAAAAATCATATAGTTAATGCTTCATCCATAAGATTTGAGCACAACAGCTGGTAGCTACTATGTATTCAGCTTTAGTTGTCAAAAGTGTTATGCAATTTTGCTTCTTGTTGGACCAAGATATTAGACTTCCTCCAAGAAATTAACAGTGATTGCTTGTGCCTTTTTTATCGACTTTATCACCTGCATAATCTGCATCACAATATCCCACTATGTCAAATGAATCAATTTTTGGATACCATAGTCCAAAATACATAGCTCCGTGGAGATATCGAAAGATTCTTTTCACTACTTGAAGGTGGCTTCCTTTTGGATTTGATTGAAAGTGTGCACAATCATAGACACTAAACATAATGTCTGGTCTTGAACTTGTAAGATATAGTAGTGATTTAATCATTCCTCTCTACTTTGTCTCATTCTTAACTTCTCCTTTTTTGTCTTTATTAAGTTTAGTTCTTATGTATACGGAAGTACCCATCGATTTGGCATTCTCAAAGTAATATTTCTTGGTGAGTTCCTTTGTGTATTTTCCTTAGATAATGAAGATTCCTTTTTCTATTTGTTTGATTTGTAATTCGAGAAAGAATGATAATTCTCCCATCATGCTCATTTCAAACTCCCCCTGTATTAATTCTGAGAATTCTTCACAAAAGGATGGATTAGTAGCACCAAATATTATGTCATCAACATATATTTGCATTAAGAGTAAATCATTCTCCTTTCTCTTAATAAATAAGGCCTTATTGACCTTTCCTCTTTCAAAGTTATTCCTAAGCAGAAAGTTACTTAACCTCTTATACCATGCTCGAGGAGCCTGCTTTAAACCATACAAAACTTTAGTTAACTTCATCACGTAATCTGGATGGTTTTCTTCTTTAAGACCTAAGGGTTGCTTAACAAACAGTTCTTCGTTAACGTAACCATTTACGAATGCACTTTTAACATCCATTTGGAACAACTTGAAATTTCTATAGCATGCAAGGAAAGTTAGATTATAATTGATTCCAATCTAGCAACAGAAGCATAAGTTTTATCAAAATCAATACCTTTATATTGATTGTAACCTTGAGCTACAAGTCTAGCTTTGTTTCTTACCACCTTATCTTTTTCGTCAAGTTTGTTTCAAAAAACCCACCGAGTCCTAATGATTGACTTGTTTTAAGGACGAGGTACTAGATTCCAGACTTTGTTTTGTCAAATTGATTTAATTCGTCTTTTATGGATAAAACCTAGTTTTCGTCAGTAAGGGCCTCTTTAACTGTTTTTGGTTCTATTTGTGAGATGAGATGTTGTTCTTAATGATGATCTTGTTTTTAGACTTTTAGAGGGATCTCCCAAAATGTATTTATGTGTATTAAGACATATCCATTCTCTAGGTGATTTCTTTACATAGGCTCTTGCTAAGAGGAAGCAGCCTGCTCTGTTCTAGCTTCAGAGGGCCCTTCTTGATCTTGTGATTCCGAATGTGTTGTAGCTAGAGTCTCTGATATATTTTTAGGAACCAGGGGGTGCTATTCATCATTTGAATCAGCTGATATTGTCGACGATAGTGCTTCATCAAATACCACATATATTGATTTTTCTATTTTCCTTGTTCTTTTATTATTGACTCTGAATCTCTTACTCGCACTACTGTATCCTAAAAAAATGGCTTCATCGATCTCGCATCGAATTTTCAAAATTGTCTTTTCTATTATTTAGAACGAAACACTTACAACCAAACGCTCGAAAGTAGGCAACATTTAGTTTTCTTCATTTCCACAACTCATAGGGAGTATTTTTCAGAATGGGTCACGTGGATATTGTTTATGTTCAATATCCATGAGGTAGTCCACTTTCACTCAGCATGGTCCTGTCCATACCAACCAAAGTTATGTTCTTTCTCTCTACAACTTCATTTTACTTAGGTGTCCTTGGACATGAGAAGTTATGAGTTATACCATTGTTGTCACAAAACTCTTCAAACTTTATGTTATCAAATTCTCTTCCATGATCGCTTCGAATTGAAGTAATGCAGTACCCTTTTTCTATTTGAAATTTTTTGCAAAACTTCTCAAAAACTTCAAAAGCATCATCCTTATTTGATAGAAAGTAAACTCATGTAAATCTGGAATAATCATCCACTAGAACAAAATCGTAATGTCTACCACCAAAACTTTAAATTCTAGTGGGACAAAATAGATCCATCTGCACAAATTCAAGTGGTTGGCTAGTAAACACAATATTTTTAGGAGGAAAGCTACTTCTGACTTGTTTACCTTTTAAACAAGCCTTACAAACCTGATTACTTTCAAACTTTAGGGTTAGTAGTCCTCTTACTAACTCGCTTTTGGACAATTTTGATAGAATGCTCATGTAGGCATGTCTACATCTCATGTGCTAGAGAAACGAATCCTTTTCTAGAGAGACAAAACATTTAACATTTTGTGAGGACATGTCTTCTAGTTGAGCACAATATATATTCTAATTTCCAGGACCAACAAACACAATATTATCATTATGAATATCGACAATTTCACAATGAGATGCATATAAAATGACTTCGTAACCTTTGTCACATAGTTGACTCACACTCAACAGATTATGTTTCAAACTATCAACAAAGAGAACGTTATCAACGGAGGTAGAGTTAGAATTACCATTTTACCAACTCCAGTGACCTTTGCTTTATTTTTGCCTGCAAAGACAACATTACTTCTGTCTTTCCTTTCAATATAGTTGAAGTGCGATATTTCACCTATCATGTGTCTCGAACAGCCACTACCAACTATTCATTGATTTTTTTCTTGTCTCTATTTTAAAGCATATCTATAAAAAATATTATCTCATTTTAGGTACTCATTTTTTTTTGGTTCCTTCTAGGTTAGTATTTTGACCTTTTGGTCTCCAAACATATATCTAAGATAATTTCTTTTTACGAAAATTACAAGAATCACTAATATGACCATGTTTATCATAGTATTTGCACAAAACATATGATTGATAGTTTTATGATTTTTGTCACTTAACAGGTTTTTGTTGTTTTGGCTATAGCTGCTACTGGATTTAACAAAAAAGTTTTTGTATGGCCTGATATTGTTATTTTCATTGTATCCTATTCTGGCCTTACCAAAAATGTATTTACCGCTACTAAGCAATGCATAAAGATTATTCTTTCTATCAACGAAATTTTCGAGATCTTTCTAACACTTTTCTCCTTTTCAGGTTCTAAGGCGGTGACTTTTTCTTCGAACTGTTTTACCTTTTTATAATCATTTTTTAGCAACATATTTTCCAACTTGGCTATTCTTTCTTCCAGTACTTACTTTTTAGAGATCTTTTGCTTATACTCAACTTTAAGAGACATATTCTTGGTCGCCAGAATCTCATTTATTGATTCCAATGGTTTAATCTAGAGATGCATCATTGCTCTTGTACTTCTCAACTTCTTTAAAATATTTCACTGTCAACCTTTTATAATAATCATACAATTCATTATATGCATTTTTCAATTCATCAACTTCAATATCAAAGTCAAAATGGCATACCTTATTGTCTCCTAATTCAGCCATAAAGTGGACATTGTTAACTTCCTCATGTTCATCTTCTTCAAAGCTTTCAAAATCCTTGTCAAACTAAGCTGCAATCATAGCTTGCTTTCTAGGTTTCATGTTCTTTGTTTTATCCTTTTGAAGGAGAGGACATTCAAGTTTAGTGTGCCTAGGCTTCTTGCAGTGGTAGCATATGATTTGATAGGGGCCTGTTGTTTCCAACCTTCTTGTTTTCTTTTCTTTTCTTTGTTAACTTCTTTTTGTAGAAGCATACGTATTTTATAACCATGAAGTTGAATTCATCATCTCAATCTATCTGTAACTCAGTGTTGCTTTCATCACCGTTTGATCGTTAGCTGCTTTTAGTGCCATTCCTTTTATGTAGGAAGATCCTTCATCTTGCCTAAGCTCGGTTTAATGGATCATCAGATTTCCTCGTAGCCAGTCAAGTGAAATGGTATCTAGATCCTTTGTAGTTTCTAGAGTTATCACCTTAGGTCTCCATTCCTTTGGCAGTGACCTTCTAATCTTCATTACGAGCTCATCATTGGGATATATTTTACCCTCATTCTTTAAGGCAGTGATGATATTATTAAAGCGTTCGAAGAATTCGTCTATGGTATCCCCATGTTTCATGCTAATAGTTTCGTATTGATGTGCCAAAAAGACTTATTCTATGTTTCTTTACCTCATTCATCCCTTCAAAGGTAACTTAAAGTTTGTCTCACATTTCTTTTGCTATGGAGCAATATGATATCTTTTCATATCCTTCTGGAGACAATGCAAATATTAGGTGATGTTTTGCCTTAGTTTTTAGTTATGCATTTTTCCTATCAAAATCAGTCCATACTTCTATGTTATCGGAAGTGGGAATTGTAGCACCAACTTTAATTGCTTGCCACATATTGATATCCACATATTGGAGATATATGGTCATTCTCTCTTTCTAGTATTAGTAGTTGTTTCCATTGAAGTAAGGAGATTTTGAGATGAATTGTCCTTTAAGACTTCTCAAGGTATTTTCCATAATCTATCACGTGCTATAAAACACAATAAATGTGAAACCTCGCTTTGATACTAAATGATAAAGCAAACATATGCAAGGGGGTTAATTATGTGTATAAAAAAATTTTGCAAGTTATTTCAGTTCAAAAGGAAATGATAGGAGCATGTCTATAATTAATACGGTAGGAGTCTATTGTGCGATAGGATCCTGTTTAAATAAAAGGAGCATGTTAAACGATAAAACCTTTTAAACCATAGAACTTGCTAAACAAAAAGTCCTATTAAAAACAATTTAAAACAGAAGGCACATGTTAAAATGAAAGGAACCTTTAGTAAGTTGAAAACAGATGAAGTCTACTATAACAGTGAACGAGTCTCTTGCTGAAATGAATACACACACAATATAATGCAAAAATATAAAAGTTAAGAGAAGGGAGTGAAGGACGCGGTCAATTTATACTGGTTCAGCTTACAACCCAAGCCTACATCCAGTCCCCAAGTATCCAACTTCAGTATTTCACTATAAAAACAAGTAGTAATTTGACGAGCCTCTCCAAGCTCACAAGCTAATATTTTTCAAGGTTCTCCAACCTTTCAAACTAGTAGTATTTAGCTAGCCTCTACAAGCTCTCAACAGAAAATAAAGTTTGCTCGATAAGAGCTACACTGAAATATTTTCACTTTTTAAAGCACAAGAGATTTTACAATGATATCACTTTCAAAAGAATTTATGCTATAGTTGCATTTTGAAAGTGTGATCTCTATTCGCGAAAGTAGTTGCTCTTCCTTAAGTAGGCTTTTCTTTCAACTAACCGTTACTTTACTTGCATCCTTAGTCAACTGGATGGATTTAATTTCGAATAACTTCAACATCATCTTTTTCAAAAATCTTCCAATAATCACGCAGCTAATATATGACCTTCATAATAAGTAGGATCTTTTTGGATAAATCATTTTTTAATAAGGTAAGTTCATAAAGAAGGTTCTTATAAGAAGGAAAGCAATTATTCCATGATTTTATTTCCTTTTAAGAATCATAACGTTGTTTATATATAAGGAAATAAATCCAATTTGAATTTTGAAATATTATAAGGTTATCATCAAAATCGTAGAACTTTGTAATGGAAAATAATGATTACTCTGAAATGTCGCTAATCTTGGTAATTAACATGGAATAATAATTGACTACTAAAAGATTAGCATGTGGATTAAATAATGGTGATGTTCTGCAAACCATTCGATAAGTAGTTATCGGTTTAATCACACAAATACAAAATGGAGGTTATGCTATTCGACAGACCTTAAATGAAACATTATTAGGATTATGTTTATGTCATTAATATTTCATATGTATTTTGAATTCTATGGTATGAGATGTTTTGAATTCTATGGTATAAGATGTTCATTTTCTTACATGAGAAATATGTAATTGTTAGTATTGTCCAATGCTAACCTTAACAAGTAGCTATATAGATAATGCTACAATATGCATGACTTGTATAGAAGATAAATGCTTATCAAGAATTTTGTTGTCCTTTGTATATGATATGAGCGATAATATCTATAGGCCCTTGATAAAGTAATATTATATGCATGTAATATGATTAAGGAGTTAATCATATTTACAATTTATTTTAGAGATCAAGAAAGAATAAATTGGCAATAATGACATATTCCAAGCTTGCATTTATTCAGGATATTATGTGACAAGAGAATTGACATGGGCAATTATTACTTCGGGATTGTGATTTGTGTACGATACTTATCATCCATGTCATTTGAGTAATTATAATGTATTTTGCTATATACCGCTTATGATTTATAGAATTAAGAGGAGTTTTAATTCTATTATCAACATAACATAGATCCCAATGGGTCGCACCAGAAAAGATTTGATTAGAAAAAAGAAATTATTCTAGTATATCATATGGAGATATGAATATGACGATAAAATTGACTATAAGTGTTATAATTATTTTGTTCAGCATATGGTATAGAATAAATGTTATTAGGTAACAAATTTAATCATAGATAACTTCATTTGATATGTATGACATGTCATATAAATTTATTGCTTAACAAAATGATGCATATAATTATATGGTATAGGTATATGGCAATTGGGTCAAATGTTTAATTATTTTGAAGCGTGAAATTAAATGGCAAAGTGGCAATTAAATGAAAATTGTATGGCCAACCTTGGTAAGGATGTGAGTTGTCCATGAAATGAGCAGAAGGATGAGTTCAAAGCCTCATGACTATTTTAGCCTTACACTTTGTTTCTTAGCTTTATTTACACAATGAGACAAATTAAGAGGCTTTAAGATAATATTCTTTTCTGCTCCTAGTTGCCGTTTCTTTCCTCTGTTTTTCTAGCTGCTATTTTTTCTCTATCTCTTCCTAGTTACCGATTATCTCTATCCCTCTCTAACTTTGCCATTTAGCTCATGTGTTGGGCAATCAATCAACCATTACATAGTTTATTTTAGGGAATTTTGGGATTAAAGTTAGGCCATTAAAGTCCCATCTAGCATTAGGAAATAATGGCTTTCTAATCAATCTTCGGTGAAAACCTTGGAGTGCATCTCATTTGGTACAAGGAGGCACAATTGAAAGCTCGGAGGTGGAGAGAGACAAGGTGGTGTTTGCTTCAACCTTACATCTCAAGTTCCCTTCTATTTGGTTTGGAGACCAAATTCTAGGTATAATTTTTCTATGCTTAATTTGTGCTATTTTGGTTTTTGAATTGGTTACAAGACATGATTGTTGGCTTCTTGTTGTTTTAAATTTTTCTCACTTAAAGTCTTCATATAACCGATAGTGGTAGCAAAGCTTAGGCTTTGTTGTGTGACCAATTTTGACTAAATTAGTACAAAGTTATTACATGATAACTTGGTTAATTGATTGCTTGTCTTATAGTTTAGTTATTTTGTGCATTAATAAATCTGATTTAAACCTTTTTTTCCTATAACTGATTGGGTGCTATTATAGGTTTTAAACATTGATTTGATTGTGTTTTAACACCTAGGAACATTTAATTTAATTGTTACATTAATTGTTAGCAAGGAATGTCAAGGATTAAAAAAGCTGAAATTTTTCCAACGTCGGTTTGCACTTGGGTGCTCGTTTTTCATCCAATTGTTTTGCGATATTCCTAAACCAAGTTAATAGGATTGTTATGTAGGTTACAAAGGTTAAGTCTATGTGATAGATTCATTTTTATAAGTCTTTCCAATATATATTTTATTTTCGGATTTATTAATGGCCTTAATTGACAAAATGTGCTTCTAACTTTTATTACATGGAATTTTTGTGAGAAATTGCCATGTTTAAATATTAGAAATTTTTTTGACATCCAATGGAATATATATTTTATCGTGTATTTTTTGGGCTACAAATTTGTAGTTGATTTATTTATTAATGGTGAATGAATTGTTCATACGGGAAAATGCAAATGTTGCTTTTGTTTTGGCACTAACTTGTTTTTATAGGGATGAAAGCTAGTTTTGTATGGCCAAAATGTCAATGCCTTGTATTGTATTGCTTCTTTGTGAATGAATGTAAAGTGGCCTTTGGTGTCCATTAAAGTTAATTAATTAGATTAATTAATTAAGCAAGAATGTTAACTTGCTTTTGATGTAATTCATTATTTTGAGGCTTGCAGACCTATTATATTTGGATTGGGGATTTAGAAAATGTAATTTTAATTTCCTTTTAGAATAATTCTACTTTGGAATGGGCATTTAAATTTGATGTTTTGATTCGACCATAAAGATGGTGAAGAAAACAACAAGACGTGGGAAAAGTCTCCACAAAGACCATACAAAACTCTTAACATATGTCTAGTATCATTTGTGATGCTATGAATTTCATAGGCTAGGTATAGATGTATGTTAACAAGACCACCATGGGTAAGATAACTAGAGGTGTAATATTAACATGATTTCCATATATAAACTCTTAACTTAAGGATTAACAATTTCTTGAGTTATATGGAATAATTCGAAATTGCAATTAATATGATTGATAGATTGTGTGACAATTTGATCCCTAAAATTTTCTAAAGCAACATCCCATATAGTATTAAGTTGTTTTCCCTCCCTCCTCTATCCGCGTTAAATTATCAATCATTAGATGACAGGACACTTTCTATCTTTAGAAGTCGTGGTGTATATCAGACATGTCAAACTAAATAGAGCGAGGTTCACTTAACAAAGGAACCAAAATAATTTTAGATCTTGGGGAAAGGTTTTTGTTAACATTAGATGTTAACAATCCAAGAGTTATATACACTATGATTAACAAAGAGTTGCTTACCTAAAATAACTAAGTTCAAGTTTTATGATGAGGTTTTTGTTGGTCGACGTGTACAACAAGCACTCATATGATGAGGTTGATGTACAATGCCTCATGGTAGTGACGATGCCACCAAAATTGCAAAAGCGATTCGAGCTGAACACGTCGTACCATATCATAGAGCAGCTCAAGAAAATGTTTCTTGAGCAAGCCTGTGTTGAGAGGTATAACGTGACCAAGTCTCTTCTAGTTGTTCAAATGTTAGAGGGTACCTCTATTAGCACTCACATGCTCAATGTAATGAGCCTTGTGGAGCAGTTGGATAGGCTAGCTCTCCCGTTGGACCCAGGGTTGTCCACTGACATTGTCTTCAACTCTTTGCCTCCATGCTATTCGTCGTTCATCATGAACTACCATATGCATATGATGGAGAAGAGTTTGAAGGAACTCTATGGGATGCTTAAGACTGTTGAGCAGGAAATGAAGAAAGGAGTTTCTCATGTTTTGGTAGTTTTGGAGGGAGGAAAGAAGATAAAGAAAGGCAAAAACAAACGCAAAGTTAAGAAAAAGGGTAAAGGTGACAAAGGAAAGTCTCAAGTGGTGGCTTCAAGCACTCCCAAGTCTAGACCCTTCCAATGTCGAGTGCTTTTATTATAAAGGCAAAGGATATTAGAAGAGAAATTGTCCTAAATACCTCGAGGAATTGAAGCGTGAAAAGATCCCATCTTCTTCTTTAGGTATATATATTATCAAGATTAACCTTTCTACCTCTATTTCTAATTGGGTATTGGATACCACATCTTGTGCTAATGTTTATTCAAATATGTATGCATTAAAGGATAGGAGGTTGCTTGGAAAGGGCAAAGTGCAGCTGCGTATCGGAAATGGTGCAAGTGTTGTAACCATTGTTGTTGGTTGCATTAAGTTGCATTTGCCTAGTGGGCTTGTAATGGAACTTAAATATGTATATTTTGTTTTTTATTCCATCTCTTGAAACATTATCTCCGTTTCTTGTTTGGACAATGATGGTTACTTCTTTACCATCTCAAATGGATCTTATTCATTTTATAGAGATGGTCTATTTTATAGATCTTCTTGTGTTAAGAATGATCTATAGTTGCTTAAGATGGATAAACAGGTCCTTAAGGTTAATAACAAAAGGCTCAAGACTTGTCATGAGAGTACTACTCTTATATGATATTGTCGCTTAGGTCATATAAATGAAAAGCGCATCAAGAAATTGCAAGAAGTGGGATTTCTTGGTTAATTCAATTTGGAATTGATTGAGACGTGCAATTCTTGTCTACTTGGAAAAATGACCAAGATGCCTTTACCAAGAAAGGTGATAGGGTAAGTGACTTATTGGGTCTAATACATAGTGATGTATGTGGACTAATGAGTACCAATGCCTGAGGTGCTTTTCAATACTTCATCACATTTACTAATGATTTTAATAGATATGGTTATGTCTATTTAATGAGATATAAGTCTAAATCTTTTGAAAAATTCAAAGAATTTAAGAATGAAGTTGAGAACCAACCCGACAAGAAGATTAAAGTCTTATGATGAAATCGTGGAAGTGAATACTTGAGTTATGAGTTTAGTGCTTATCTTAGAGAGTGGGATTGTCTCACAACTCACCCCTCTTGGAACGCCACAATGGAATGGTGTTTTCGAGAAGTAGAATCGAACTTTGTTAGACATGGTTCAATCTATGATGATTCAAACCGAACTTCTAATCTCGTTTTAAGGATATACGCTAACATGGTTCAATCTATGATGATTCAAACCTAACTTCCAATCTCGTTTTAAGGATATGCGCTTGAAATCGTTGCATTCACATTAAATAAGGTTCCATCAAAGTCTGTAGAAAGGACACCATATGAGATCTGGTTTGGCAAAGTGCCTAGCATGTTTTTTCTAAATATTTGAGGTTGCGAGGTATATGTCAAATCTCTGACAAGCTTTGCCCTAAATCGAACAAGTGCTTCTTTGTGGGGTATCCTAAGGAAACTAAAGGATACAACTTCTATCACAAGTCAAAGAATAAAATATTTATTGCTCTACATGGTGTATTTTTGGAGAAAGAGTTTCTCGTAAGAGGAAATAGTGGGAGTAATGTTAGACTTGAAGAAATTAAGGAAACACTACAAGATAATAAAGTCAGTGGCAGCCATGTTGATCCACCCCTAGATGCTTCTATTAGTAGGAGTCAAGTACAACCAACTCCATAAGTAGTTATGGAAAGAGGCTCATAACCAACATCCAACTAAATTGACACAACTCGAAGTTAAAATTGAGCCACAAAGAGTTGTAGAGGAAGGTCAATTGGAAGTAGTTCTGCTGTCAAGGTCAACTAGGGTAGTTTGTGCACCTGAGAGGTATATGGGACTACACGAGGTGATGGTGTTGGACACCAAAGATCCATTGACCAATGAGGAAGTAATGGAAAGGCTAGACTCCGATGGATGGTTTAGAGCCATGAAATTCGAGATACAATCTATATATGACAACCAGGTTTGGAACTTGGTTGATCTTCCTATTGGGAACTCATTGAAAACAAGTGGGTTTTTAAAAGGAAGATAGACATAGATGAAAAATTTGACTACTTACAAAGCACAACTTGTTGCGAAAGGTTTCAAACAAATTTAAGGAGTTGGTTATGATGAGACCTTCTCGCTCGTGGCTATGTTTAAGTCAATTCAGATCTTTCTAGTAGTTGTCGCTTTTCAAGAGTATAAAATATGGCAAATGGATGTCAAAATCACTTTTCTAAATGGAGATTTAAAAGAGGATGTGTATATGACATGGTCAGAGGGTTTTGTGGATCCATAAGTTGCTAAAAGGTGTGCAAGCTTCAAAGATCCATTTATGGATTAAAGAAAGCATCGCGGGGTTGGAACAAGCACTTTGACAAAGAAATCAAAAAATTTGATTTTTTCAAGTGCGAGGAAGAACCTTGTGTGTACAAAAGGATTAGTGGGAATGCAATAGTTTTCCTAGTGTTGTATGTGGATGACATACTTCTCGTCGGAAATGACATTCCTTTGTTGGAGTTCATCATATCCTTATTAATGAAGGTATTCTCAACGAAGGATTTAGGCGAGGTTGCCTATATCTTTAGCATTAAGATCTATAGAGATAGATCTAAGAGGCTTATTAGATTAAGCCAGAGTACATATATTGATAAAGTGTTGAAGAGGTTCAACATGCAGGATGCCAAGAAAGGTTTCTTGCCCATGTCACATGGTATCCATCTCAGCAAGAACTAGTGTCCTTCGACACATGGTGAGCTGGATGTGATAAGTAAAGTTTCACATGCTTCGGCGATTGGCTCCATCATATACACCATGATATGCACTGGCCCTAATGTATTATACGCTTTGAGTATGACCAATAGATATCAGGCTACTCCAGACTTAGTGTAACATCCCACCCTCAATTGGAAGGGTAAAATGGTAAATTGGCTTAGGATGGGCTAGATTGAGAGTACATAGGA